>VZRJ01000970.1:0-158766 GCA_013397565.1 Ptilonorhynchus violaceus
GAGGAGAATCAAAAGTAAAACCTGTTTAATAAGCTTAATAATTAATATTTTAGTAACTGAAAACACAGTAAAATACAGTAATAGTGGTAAAAATGAAAAGAAAAGAAACCAACAAATATGTGATGCACAACACAAGTGCTCACTGACTACTGGCCAATAATGCCAGAGCCCTTTTCCAAACTCAGATCAACCTGTTCCAGGTAACTCCCCCAGCTTATATACTGGGCATGCCATTCTATGGTGTGGAACATCCTTCTAGCCAGTTCGGGTCACCTGTCCTGCCTATGCTCTCCGTCCACTTCTTTTCTGTACCTTGTCATTGGCAGAGCATGAGGAAAAAAAAAAAAAATCCATCCCATCAAAACAAACAAACAAACAAACACCCCCACAAACAACAACACAATGACAAAAGTCCTTTACTTAGGATAAATATGACTTAGCAAAACCCAAAACATCAGTATTTTATCATTATTCTCATTCTGAATCCAAAACACAGCACTGTACGAGCTACTGAAAGAAATTAACCCCAGGCAGACCCAGCACACTGAGCAACAGGTTTTGAATTATTTTCTGTGGTATAGAGGGAACAAAATTTGGGCACCAAACCCTGCTAGCTAGTTCTCATAATAGTACAAAAGGTCATTTTTCCAAATGGTTAAACTGTACCCCCAGGCTTTCAGGATTATGTGCTGTGTCATTATTAAGAAAAATCTCATTGCATTAAGAAGCAGCCATTGCTTTTAAAAAGACAGAGGCACTGTTTTGTTAGAACAAAACAAAACCAAGAAAGCCTTATCATAACAGCAGTGTGAGCTGCATGTGAAAATCAAGTTTGTAGTTCAAACTGACCTTTCCCTGGCTCCTGTTTCCACTGGCAGCCATCTCATTGAGGTCTGACAGGTATTTACAGGGTTGCTGGGCCCCTAGGTTAATTCTGTGGATAAGGAACAGTGAGATTAAATTATTTTTGTAAGTGGAATTCTGAAAAATTAATGGAAAAGATGAATCATAGAATTGTTAAGGCAACTTGCCTGTCAGACCACCCAGAAGCCACCCTGGCAGCTGCACCCGCACCACCTGCACTAGCAGGGGGTGGCTCTGGTGCCTGGCTTGGCTCCCTGCACACACCCCTCACTCACGGGGTCAGACCAGGCTTCCTTATCAGCTCTTCCCACAGCAGTCACAGAGGTCCAGATCCTTCAAATAATTTAATCTTGGTGCAATAACAAAATAACACCTTGGGGTCCCCAGAAATCTTCCCTAGAACCACTTGCATCTCTTTCCAGAGCTGAGTAAATCCAAATCAGACTTCTGTGTGCACCCAACCGGATTTACAGAATCCATTGAAATAACTGACCTAACCACTGCAAAGGTCAAAATTTTAGAGATACGGTCAGAGAGAGAAAGAGCTTTGTCTTACACATTTATAACCTCACTGGGGCAAAGCAGTCCTAGATCAGAGCTGGTTGAAGGTATAACCTCTCCACACATGCTCAGGGCAGACATTCTCCTCTGCACAGCCTGTCCCACTCTGCAGGTTGTTCCCACTCAGCTGCAGAACTGGATTTACAGTCTCAGTGTTGAGCAGAGGGAGGTTCATCTCCTGTGCATCCCTGGCTGTGCTCCCAGCACAGAAGGCAAAGCAAAAGCACAGCAGAGGCCTCCAGTCCCCCCGGCCAGTAGCAGCAACATTGCCAGAGCTGCTTTAGGTGCTGTGTCCTGGGTGCTAACATGAAACATCCCAGCTCTGTCAAACTGAACGGATTTTTATTCCATTAGCAAAGATTTTGTATCTGCAGAGGGCCTTTCAGCTATAAATCAGAAGCTGTACTCAGGTCACATCCTCTCTCTGTGAGCTGCTCTGTCTCTGCACACTGTGAATGTTGTTATCTCCAGGCTGATACACTCACAGTCACCTGCACGTGTCTCTCTGCATGAGCTGCTTCTTTCTGACTAAAAACAATCAGCAAAAAGAGAAACTTCTACTAAGCCCATGTTTCTGGGACCACAGAAACCGCTGACATTTGTCTGTAAGCTCTATTGTACACCTGGCCAGAGCAATTCAAAGCAATTCAGATTCACCAAAGACCTTGTGTGGGCCTGCTCTGTCCCTCAGGACAGTCAGGGGCTGCCACTGACCTCTGCAGGTGCCAGGGAAACTTCAGTCTTTGAGCTCAAGGCAGAGCTGGACATCGCATCTCCACATCCCACAGCATCACTGACACATTGCCTTATCTCTTACACAAAACCTTTCCTTCTTCTAGGAAGCTTTGCCTTAGTAATAAAGATAACAAGCAAGTCCGTGTCTCTACTGATTGTTGATATTTATTAGACATTGCACACACACACACACTAAATTTTAGCCTCCATAAGCCCCGGCTCAACTTGATCAGAGTTTAGAGCAATCTCAAGGCTCCTCCCAAATCCGTAGTCCCCTCCTGATCCTGCTAGTCAGTGAAATGTTTTTTGCCTGAGGTTTTCAACTCTTTGTTCAGTTCCACAGCTGGACTGGATCCTTCAGCTATGACTTAGCCCCTTGCAGTGCTTACCAGCCTGCTGTTCAGATCTTTTTCTCCAGGACATGTATTTGTATGTCTCAGGCTCTGGCTGCACACACTGCTGGACCAACCAAACCCCTTCTACATGTTGTAGCTCCCTCTTTCCTCTTGCCCTGTTTGTCTCTTCCTCAGCCCTAACTAACCTCAGCCCTCCCCTGCTCCCATCCATATAATTTTAGCTTTCAACCATTTGTGCTGCCTCTAGCACCTGTCAGACCTTTTACTGAATTAATGTAACTCACTGAAAAGGCAGAAAAATATCCAGTATCTCACTAGGCTTGTATTCCTCCATTTCACTGAGGTATATTACCTCGGAAAAGTCTCTTTGGCAGGTACGGGGTGAGCAGTGGGAGAACAGATGAGGGGGGACAGGGAGTTTTTTCTGCTAAAAAAAGGACAGTTTATTAATTTGTCTCACCAGGTTTTGAGAAACTGTGTCCTTCGACTTAATTTGTTCTTGGCAGTCCAAGGGAAGCAGCAGAAGTGCAGAGCCAGGAAAAGGGGAGAGGAGAACAGACCCACCTTTCGTGCTGGCTGGTTGCAAAGCACCACTCTCAGAGGCAGAAAAATGAATGGGCAGAGTGAAGCATCTCTCATTTGTCATGGCCAAGTTTCCTGTACAGCCTTTCTCATTGCCTGACTTTCACAACAGTCTCTGAGTATGCTTCCCCTCACTCTTTTTTTGGTTGACTTCTTGACTGCACTGGTTCTCTTTGGCCCAGGTACCTGAGCAACTTCTTCCTTACAGCCTAGCAAGACTAAGGAGAGGCTTTTCCTGCTTAATTCCATCCACAGATGTAAGCTTCAGTCTACAGACCTGATTTTAGCCCTGTCCTAGCCAGTGAATCCATTTACACCTCCCTCAAGCTTAAACCTCCCCAATAATCAGATGTTCAGCACCTCTGCATGGGTCCACAGCGAGTTTTAGTGTGGCTCCTTGCCAGCTGGCATAGTACCTCAATTCACATACTCCCAGCTGTATATTAGACTCAAATTTCTATGGGATCCAGCCACCGCAGGAACAGAGATCCATAACTGGTGAGCAGAGTTAGTCCTTCTGTGCCCTGTGGGCAAATTAGAAACTGTGCCATAGAATCATAGAATCCTGGGGACATCAAACCTGCCCTAATAATGTAGGCAACTGTTTCAGAGAGTCATGGAATCACAGAGTCATAAAATTTTAAAATCATAGAATGGTTTGGGTTGGAAGGGACCTCAAAGATCATCTCATTCCAACCCCCCTGTTTTGGACAGGGACACCTTCCAGTAGACCAGGTTGCTCATATTTCTTGCATTTTTTTCCCTTCCACCTGAAATATTATCTACCTTTTCGTTCTGAAATTTCCAGGTACCCTTTCTTTTGTTATTTTTTTTTAATGGTGACACTTCACTATTACTCTGTTCCCCTTCAAAGTGCTTCACAATAGGTTCTTGGAGCACATCACTGTAAGAGATGTCAGACTGCAGGGGTTTTTTTCTTTAAAACTGACTAAAAACCTGCAACTCAGTGGAAGGCAGGTAAATATTCTACAGGAAAGTAAGTTTCCTAGTATTTTGACTCACACAGAGATGATGTGACATGCTGTATTTTGAAGCAAGCTTTTCCCCCTCTCCTGCTGTGATATAAGAAGTCGTTTCGTGAATCTCGTTGCTTGCACTGGGAAGATCAGGGCAGAGAAAAAAGTGAAGCAGCAACTTTCCTGGCTGCAGCATCAGTCCTCTGGTAAAGTGAGTTTTCAACTAAAAATATCTGTGATATTTTGAACTAGAAGGAAGACTTTCTGCCAAGAAAGCTTGAAATTACTATTCTCACCTCTTCTGCAAGGTGTTTGCTGCTCAGTAGAGATTTTTTTTATACAGGATCATCACTGTGGTAAGTTATAACACCCTGGTCAGCAGAGACTGTGAGGTTAATACTTAAAAAGAGCTCATTCTTTTTCTGTAGTATCTGCTGTGCTACTGTTTTTAAGTTTCTCCTTCAAAGAATGTGCACTGGCAGCCCAGAAAGCTCCAACCATATCCTGGGCTGCATCCAAAGCAGCATGGGAAGGTCGAGGGAAAGGATTCTGCCCCTCTGCTCTGCTCTGGTGAGGCTCCACCTGCAGTGCTGTGTCCAGATCTGGGGCCTCCAAAATAAGAAGGACATGGATCTGCTGAAGTGAGTCCAGAGGAGGCCACAGAGATGCTCAGGGGGCTGGAGCCCCTCTGCTCTGGAGACAGGCTGAGAGAGCTGGGGGTGTTCAGCCTGGAGAGGAGAAAGCTCCAGGGAGACCTTCCAGCACTTCCAGTGCCTAAAGGGTCTCCAAGAGAGCTGGAGAGGGACCTTGGACAAGGACATGGAGGGACAGGACAAGGGGGAATGGCCTTAAGCTGAAAGAGGGAAGGGTTAGATTAGATCTGAGGAAGAAATTCTTCCCTGTGAGGGTGGTAAATCCCTGGCACAGGTTGCCCAGAGAAGCTGTGGCCGCTCCATCCCTGGAACTGTCCAAGGCCAGGTTGGATGGGGCTCTGAGCAACCTGGGATAGTGGAAGGTGCCCCTGCCCATGGCAGGAGGTTGGAATGAGATGATCTTTAAGGTCCTTTCAATGCAAACCATTCTATGATTCTATGAGTTTAGGATTCCATTAGTTTATGATTCTGTGATTCTGTGATATAGTTGCCTACATTGTTAGGGGAAGTTTGATGTTCCCAGGAATCCCTTCCAGATCTGCAAATCTCTTGTGCCAGTGAAAGATTGGTAAAAATGTATTTTTTTTGGTAAAAATGGAGCTGTGACACAGCTGTGCCCTTCTGCCTTCGCACAACAAAGAACAACAGGAGCCTGAATATTTTCTGTCTCCATTTGCAGCAAAGTTTCTTTAAGTGTCCTTTTTAAGTTTGATCTTGGCTTAGTCAGCTGTAAGCCCACAAAAAAAAAAAAAAGAAAGAAAAAAAGAAAGAAAAAAAGAGGGAGCAGAAGGGGTGAAGGAAAGCAAATCCTTATGCCAAACTAGTCTTCTCAAAATTTGCACAAGCATTAATCAGCACATTGCTGCAAAACAGAACAAATAAGAGCATCATGTTCTTTTGAAAGACCAGTTTAAAGGGTTTTGAACTGACTCAGACAAACACATCCCTCAGGGACATCTTTGATTTCCACATTGTTCTCCTGATCACACAGCGTGTTCCCAGAATGAGAACTTTCACTGTTTGTCTTCTTTTTCTTACTGGGCACGGTACTTAGGCAGAAAATCTGTCGGAAAGGAATAGCTGCATATAAATGTTATTCTTAGTATAGTTTCTGATACTATAGCTCAGCATGTTTGGAATATTGATCACAGTACTTAAATTTGCAATTAAAATGATAATTTCTTTTTTCCACTGATTTTTTGACTAATGTTATGCAAAATACAGCCTAGGATTGACATAAGGGCAATAAAAATCACACAGAAAAATCTGTACCGAGCTAATTGTTAAACATATGGTCACATGCCAGGGAAGGGGGCAGGCAATATGAACAAGGAGTGAACAGGGACATTGAGCATCTTTATAAAGACAGAGCTTTCATTACTGCTGCTACTTGCATTTTCTTTCTTTTCTTCTCGCCTTGATTTTCAACACAAACTGTTCTTCTTTTCCCGTGTTAGAGAGGCATTCACGTTGTCCCACAGTGGTGCAGGGAACTGCTGACTCAAAGGGAGAGAAAACCCAGGTGAAAGGAGTTAGAAGTGTGATCCTTGAGATTCGAGAATATAATTTTTATGGACGCCAACAAGAATAAGGATGTTAAGTTCAAAGAGATCACATGCAGTAACAGCAGGGTCAGTGGTGTGATATGATCATCATGAATTGCTGGCCGTTATAGCTGGTTAAAAGTTGGATTTATACATGGTTTCTTCAGTCTAGGAAGTTTAACTGAAAGGTTTTTGTAATTTCTTCTTTCTTAATTTTCTTAATTTTCTTAATTTTTTAAATTTTCTTTCTCTACAAATTTATCTATTTGCAGTCAGTACCTTGCCCAGAGAAGCTGTGGCTGCCCCATCCCTGGAAGTGTTCCAGGCCAGGTTGGACGGGGCTTGGAGCAACCTGGCCTAGTGGAAGGTGTCCCTGCCCATGGCAGGGGGTTGGAACAAAATCATCTTTCATGTCCCTTCCAACCGAAACCATTCCATGATTTCTCTGATTCTGTGATCTTGGGTGCATATCAAAAATTTACCTATTTCTGTACAGAATAAATCAAACAGTCAGCACACCTTATATTTTATTTTTACATTTTCCAGAATGTTCTTAGTCCTTGTTTACCCAAATGTAAAAAAGCACCACTTTCTGATTTTAGTGCTTATTCAGAGATGGATTGTATTGGTGATCAATATGCTCCAGTCTTCTCCGGTCGATATCCAAGCTCTAGGTCACTCTGTTAGACCTTTCTCATCATTCTTCACAAAATGAGTTTTTCTCAGATTGCCTTCCCCATTCTACTCCTCAGTTTCTTTACCTTACTGCATCATTAACCAAGTCTTGTTCGTTTACTGCTCTGATTCCCCACATCAGTATTTGAGTTCCCCTCACAACTGCTTATCTCTGTCCCATTATTTTGTCTCTTTAATAGCAATTCCAGAGCCTGCATTAATTGCTTTTTTCCATATTGTCTAGAAAACGATATTTGAATTGCTCTTCACTGAAAAGATAGATAGGAATTTTCATTCTTTGTTTTTCTCCATTTTCTTAAAAAAGAAAAAACAACCATTACAATTAACAAATATGGGCAATGATTTCCTTATATAGCAGAAAAGGAAAAAAACAGCAAAATCACTTTTTAAAGCCCTTCCTGTTTTTGCAGTGATCAATTTAGTACTATAAATACCTGAAAATGAACTGAAATTGCTAATTTTTAAGACAATAACGTGTCTGTAATATTTTCCAATCTTTTTTTATTAACAGGAGGCCTCATTATGTTATTTAGATTATTACAGCAAACACAAATGACACATGCATTTAGTCATTATTGATGTTCCACTCATGTCTGTCAAAGGACCAGAATTTCATTACTCCCCTCATTTCTCCTAACTACCTTAATCTTTTGTTTAGCTCCACTATTTCCCTAGGTGACCTCACTCCGTGAAACATCAAGGAACATGAGAACAATAGAGAATTGATCACCTACAATTTTTTCTTGATCCTGTGTTTTGTCAACACCATCTCTTCCCAATGAAAACAATAATCGTCCACCTTGTGTTGTAGGAGGCTTGGATGAAGCTGGAGATATGAATGAGTGGTAGAAGGAAGCACCAATCAAGTAATTAACTGGATAAAGTTAAATTCTTCCCTACTGACTGAGTTTTTATCTTGGACAAAAACCCACCAATGGAAAGCAACCCCTCGCTGCCAGGTCTGTCAGGATGGTAATGTGGGATACATTGCAATAATTTAATGATTTAAATCTAGCTTATTGAAGCCCAAACCATCTGGTACAAAGGACACTGTGGCAGATTGAGTACGGTGAGAATACTGTTCTTCTCGCTGTTATGGTCTGATAACAAAGGAAAAATACGCAACCAAAGCCATTAAAAAATCATTTGCAGTCAATCTCCCAACCAAGTTTGAATAATAAGAGGCAGAGCACTAATTATAATTGTATGGAGTTTCCCAGCAGAGACATTGCAAACCAATTGCCACTTGTCTGCTCTCAAGTATTTTCTGTAAAGGCATTCATTTGTGGCATCTTTTCATTTATGTGACAATATTATTACATTTGTGTTTTCCCTGGCAATTGTTTTATTGCCATCTGGGAGTGATTAGTGAAACACTTTAGACAAAGTAAGGACATCTCCGAATACGCTCCTGATTTTAGGTCTGGGTGGAAATGGACTCTTAATAAAATAAAATTGTGCATTTTAGGAAGACAGACAATCTTAAGATGCTCATTTCATAGGTAGGACTGGAACACAAAATGAGATAAGTCTGCACACACAATAAAAAGGTATTAGAACTGGAGGCAATATTCCATTTTCATCCTCAACAGGGATATTTTAAAAGGTAAATTTGTTTATTATATAATTATGTCTCTATAGAACCAAGGGTTTTTCATGGTTGTTTTGGTGGACAGCTGGGGCAGAGCTGCTTGGCCACATCAACTCCAAAGCCACTTTTCAGTCTGTCTGATTTCCCAAAAATGGTCCCCAACACGGGCAGAATGCTTTTCACTCCTTCTTTTGTAAGACACAGCTTTGCACTGATATTAAATCTAATTCTCCCTGAGCAGGTAACTCTTGTGAGGTGACTGTAGGCTACGTCCCTTTGTCATCCGCAGAATTCATATTTAATATCAAATCACTGATGAAAAAACTTGAATTCTGTCAAACTAATAACCACTCTTCAAAAAAATACCAGGCGAACACTCCAACAATAAAAATGCCACTTCTTATTTAGATAGGAATTAATCAATTGGCAAACAAGATTTTCAAAAGCTGAGGAGGACATGGAAGTGCTGAGTGCGAATCACAGAATCACAGAATTGTTATGGTCAGGAAAGACCTCCGAGATCATCGAGTCCAGCCATTAACCCAGCACCACTAAACCATGACCCCAAATGCCACATCCACACAGTTTTTTGAACACTCCCAGGGATGCTGACCCCACCACTTGCCTGGGAAGGCTGTTCCAATGCTTGACAACCCTTTCAGTGAAGAATATTTTTTCTAACATCCGATCTAAACCTCCTCCGGTGTAACTTGATGCCGTTTTCTCAAATCCTTGTCCTGATGCCTTCAGAATCCACGGTGCCTCAGCTCCTGATTTTGTTACATTCGTTCTCTACATCCCTTTAGAGACATGACAAGTCTGGCAGTGGAAAGCCTCTACCACCTAACAACACCAGAGATAACACAGGTGGGACCAGCAGAGAATATGGAGGGAATGAGACACAAAGAGGAAGAAAGGGTAGGATATGATGTGAGGAGAGCCAAGAGGGGAAAAAAAAGCAGGAATAGAAGAAGATAATTTGTCATGATTGGAGCTGACAACAGGCATGGCAGCCCTCCTTGAGGCTGATCTCGTTCTTCACCTTGCACTGAGTCTCTCCCTTCCCCTTGCTCTCCAGGAAAAGCTTGCACAAGAATGGGATAATCGGGTGGTGAATGGGATAATCAGGTGGTGGTTCGGGAGCTCATTTATCTGTGTTACCTCCTGCAGCCCAGGTGTCCCTGTCACCTGCCTAAGGTGTGTCCCTGTCAGCTGCCTGCAGGGATGTCCTGCACCCTCACAGCTCTGGTGCCTGTCAGCCACTGCACTGAGATCATGAACCCCACTGAAAGCAACGCAGAAGCCTCAAGTTATTTGTTCTGCACCCTGGGCTTTGGAGTGGAGGGCAGATCAAAGGGACTGCTGAATGGACTGCCCATCAGTTCCCTCACCTGCCCTTTTGAATATTTCACTGTCTCCACAGGAGAATTTAAATCCAATCAATAATGAGCATAAAAATGGAAAACGAGAAAAAACGATAAACCAAACCCCTCCTGCTATAAACTCTTTTGCGTTAACAATCTAATCTTATTTTTGTAATATATCTTGAGAAAGAATAAAAGAACAAAACTCCAAGGTAATGTCAGCCTGGTTAGCATTATGAAAATAATAATACCATAAATGAAGTAAAATAAACTGTACAACAATTAAGCTGAAAGGTCATCCATACTCCACATCCCACAAAACTTCATGCATCCCATTAGCAGCCAACAATGCTAAATATCTGTATATGGATGTGTGAGAGGTGAAAGCAAAAAGCAAAATGTTGTACTGCTTTCTCGTTTTTTTAGAAAAATAGTTGAATCGAATATTGTCAGAAAAAAATAACAATCTTCATAAGGGCATCACAGAGAGCATATGGTTTGCAGATAAGATTTTCTTTTAGAATTATAATCAAGCATGTGTTACTTTATGGCACAATTATAGAGGGAGATAAATGAATGTATGCTCTGCATTTCTGTACAGATTTCTACAATAAGAATTAACTTTGCTGCACTCTTTACCTTTTTCTAAAAACGAAATTACTCAATTTCCAGGCATGAATAAACAAACAACTTTTATATATTTGGAGGTAGTTAAAAAAAGGATAAATTAGGCCCTCCAATTATTGTGTTGCAAACATTTTCTTCATTTGATGAATTTACAAGGATGCAAAATACCTGTGTGAACAAATAAACATTGTCTGTATTCAATTAAACCATTGCTTCCTTCATGCTTTAATTACATAATTAATGTGATAAATTAAACTGTTTCTCAGTGAAGCATCCAGTCTCAGCTTAGAATTTATATTAGTGTACTTCACTATATGTGCACAAAAAGTAATTTGGTTCATGAAATTACCTCTGAATTACTTCCCTGTTTTCATTTCCACTTTAAGGGGAAAAAAAATAATAAATAGACACTAAAAGCTAAGTTTCACATTGCTGTACTGTGGAGCAGTGCAACATGTAGAAGAGTAAAGATATTTTTACCATACACGGCCAATATATTTTCCCCATAAATTTTGGGCTAATGCCCAAGAGAGATCAGAATAGGATGTCCTAACAATGCTGAATCCCATTCTTTCCCATACATAGCTCCATTTAGCATAAGTGAATGAAGTGTCCTTCAACAAGGGCACCCAAATTGTTTGCCTGCAGGATTCTTTCCTGTGTACATCAGCACACAATGTGCTCTGGGATTTTTTTATGCTCATTTCCATGTCATTCACTTAAACTGCTCAACTCCCTGCTTCAGGAGGCTATGGAGAACCTAATTAACAAAGTGAGATTCATGCAAGAAAGCTTCATTAAGAGCCAAGCTGCAGAGTGCTGAAAGCTGGGAGGGTGCACAAAGGAAATGCTGTTGTGTGCTCACTTTTTTCTTATAATCTGCCCCAGATTTCTGTGTCTAACGCTGTTGGAGAGGGTGTTACTCCCAGGTGGGAGATGGATACAACACCTTTAGCTCCAGCAGGGAGAGAATTACAGCCTGTCTCGCAGGGCAGATACATTATTTAGCACAACAAGCACAGGCTTTGGGCAACGAAAATCAATCACAGGCATCTGAAGGATTATCCTACTTGATTGAAAGTCTCCTCAGACAGAGAGCTGGTCTCTCCTTGGGCTTCAGGACTTCAGCAAATGTAAAACTGCTACTTTATTTATGGACTTTATTGCTGGTACAAACAGAAACTCTTAGTTAGACATCCGTCTGGAAACTCATTCCCTGTAATTTTCCACTTCCTTGCTCAGCAATAAGATGCTATTTGTAGGATCTGCTAAATGTAGAGAATCACTGAATGGTTTGAGTCGGATGGGACCTTTAAGATCTTCTTGTTCCACCCACTGGCCATGGCTGGCCAAAAGCTGAGACCATCCAACCATTCAGAAGGACTTGGGGTAAGGATGAACTGTGCAGCAGCTCCCGGGGTTCCGGAGCTGGCACAAGTCAACAGCTCTGTTAATACCTTTGGTTATACAAGATCTCATAGCCTCACACATCAGGTGGTTTTGCCAATCTGCAGAGGTGGTAACTAAGCCAAGAGGACTGTACACATCCTTACTCTCCCCAGAAAATAGGGGAGAATTAGTGAGAAACACTTGAAAGAACATTCTGGCAAATACAACACCACTAGGATGAAGGATGTGCTCTCCTTATCATAATTGTCTATCACATTTGTCCATCCCACATTTCCTGCCATTTAATAGCACATAGGAAAATCTTACAGAGGAAAATCCTGTGGCGGATGGGGTGCAGGTTTGACAGCTGGTGCAGAACTGCAAAAAAAAGGGCCAGGGGGTTGAATAAAGCTGTGCATGAGTAGGCTACAGGATCATCCAAACTCCTGGAGGATCTGTGGATCCTGCCCACCCGGTTAAATTGCCACCTTACTCTTTGTCTCCCAGGTGTCAGATAACAAGTCACAATTCTACACAGTTTCTGGAATCTCAGAAGGAAGCACCATCCCAGATGTTCATTTAAAATAACCAAATATTTAGTAATTTTTAATTATATTTGAAAATGGAGTAATTCCTAAAGAGGCTGAGTACTGCAAATAATAATTGCTAGAGGGCTCTTTCTTCTCTCCTTGTCCTGGGGTGATGGGACAATACGAGAGGTGTTTCTGCCAGTAAAACTGAACCCAAATGAAATCTGCAATGGGAGGGATGTGGTGAGGCTTTAAAAGTTTTTACTGGCTCTTTGATGCATCTGATTAAATCAATGCAATCTGTACTAAAACCAAGAAGTTTTTCCCATACAGAACCAACTAAAACATCAGAGACAACATTTCAACAACTTAAAACAAATTCTTACCTTTTCACAACAAAACGTGGAAAAGAAACACAGGGGAGGGAAGAATCAAAAACCTTTACCAAAACAAAAGTTGAAGAATCTTTAAAGACCTTGAAGTCTCAGTTCCTCTGAAGCTGAGTGCAAGTTAGGGACTATTGGTGGATTACTCGTAGTACATTTGTGGCTAGGATAACATCTCAGGAGACCCATTTCCTTTGGGAAGGAGGGTTAAAGTGCAAAAGAGGTGGATAACAGCCTGCCCCTGTCTTCAGGAGAGTCAGAAGCTAAAGGGCAGACTACAAAAGGCCCCTAAAGAAGTGGTATGAGAAGTAAAAGTAGATTATATAGTCTTGGAGGTTTTAGGAACAGAAGTGCTATTTCAGAGACTGTAAGTGTAGGCAAGCCAAATCGAAAACCTTTAATCAAAAGGCCTGTGTCACACTGAAATGTTTACAGGAATATCACAGGTCTACTGAAAGAAAGAAAATGGACAAAATACACATTCTCTGTGCCTAAAACCACATTTGTCTTCCATGAAGGAAAGGAATAACAGTGCAAAGTGCAAGAAGAACTCCGCTCTGTGTTCAAACTTCACACCTTCCCAAAGAATTTAAACCAGTCTGGCACTGTATTTTTCTGCACTGCTCAAGACCATCTTGCATATATCTTCTGGGTGCTAAATATCTTCTTTCCTCATAACATAGTGCCTTGATGGGATCAACCCCCTGATAACCTTATAAACAACACCCTGCTCTCCCCTCATGCCTCAGGTGCCACCAAAGCTTTGTCTAAACAACCTCAAGTCAAGGGTTATAGTAACACCATGTTTTTAACTCCGAAGCAGCAGAAAAATATGACAGTATTGAAATAGTTCTTTCAGGATTCTTGAGCCAAAGTGAAATACCTGATTTGGCCCAGTTTAACCTGATTCACATCCTCAGGTTGCTGCAGTACCTTCAGTGGTGGTTGAGCGCAGTGTGGGGCAGTCAGGCTGCTTCCAGCATCTAATCTTGCTGCCTGAATTGGATCCTGAAGGCTTTACTGAGTGTATCCACAGCTCCTACCTCTCTATCCAAGGTTATGTACCTCGAATCAGTGAAAGCAAACCCCTCCTTTGTCCCTCAGAGTGCCACAGCCGCTCTCGTGTCAAGCACTCCTTGCACGTGGTGTAAGGAGCTCCTTTCTGTGTGGGTGGTTTTGATCCTGCAGTCAAGAGAATTTCTTTCATTTCCTCTCTATTCAGCTCTCACCAGGCAAGAAGAAATACTTGACACAGACTGAAAGCTTTTTATTTGAATTCCTGTGTAACCTTCTCTTTTATCAATTTGTCATTTTGCTGATACGCCTCTCATGCACCGAGGCATTTATTAGAATCATTATCAGAGAGCTCTCAGATTACTTTGTTGTCATGACAAACTGAGTTGTGCTATGCCCAGCTTGATGGATGGACTGGATATTTTTATACTCTTCTGGAAGATAGAGCTTAGTGGTTTTGACACTCATAGTCCTTCCTTGATATGTAAAATAAAGGCCAAGCACAAGTGCATTGTAAGAAACAGGAACTTCATTGGCATCAAAGAAAAGCACTAAGCTCCCAGAACTGAAGTGTGAACTCAACACAGATCTAAACCTGAGGGTTTTTAAACATCTCATCAATTTGTGGCAGGATGAATTACCTCTAAATTTAGCTGCCCAACAGCTTGACATTCAGTCCCTGCAAAGCAAAATACCACATCTGAACATGTGTCTAAGATTGTAGAGAGAACCCAAATAGCAACTTGAACTTCACACCAAGGCTTATCTTCATCCTGATAAAGGTGAGATCAATGCCTCAGCAAGTCAGCCCACGCTCTTAGACCCCTTAAGACCCCATGAAGATTTTATTAGCCCACACAATAGAACTGAGCAAGAAATTCCTGTCATCCTCATCCAGAAACCTGCTTTTATTGCTTCAGATGGATCCCACCCAAACTCCACAGTGGTGGTTCAGCTGTAGTGAGTCTGGTGTGGAGTGATGCAACATCCAAGGACCTCTGAGGACCCAGGATCTGTTCACTTCCTTCTTTTCTTCATCCACCTTCCTGTGCCATCAAGGAACAACCCTGAGCAGCCAGCTCAGCCTCCTGCACTGCAGAGAGAGCAGGCCATGAAGAGTGAGAAGTTATCTTTGTTCCTCCAGTTTTCAAGGGAGCACAAAGAATATATCTTATACACAAAGGGAAACTTTTAATTCCCCTTCTTATCCTCAATTTTTTAGCTCAAAGGAAAAATTCTCTGAGTGCTTCTGGTTTTTTCATATCTTTGTGAGAAAGATTCTGCCAGGAATATCTGGACATGAGCGGTGAGTCTGCATTTTTTTCACATTATCTCAATCTTTCTGAGGCTCTTTTTATACCTCTGTAAAGCTGTGAACCAGTGGGCATGTATTGGATTTATGTCTTTGCCAACATTTCATTGGTTTAGGAGCTATTCTGATCATAAGTCTATTCATTTAAATTACAAAGCTGTTGGGCCAAATTCTATAAAAGACAGGTGATAAAATAAATGTTGTGCTTCAGGGTCATTATTGCTGTCTATAAAGTTATAGCCAGCATTGGGCAGACATCAGTGCCTACTTTCAGTTTCCACCCAAGGCCCTCTAAAGCTGCTCTGCAGATGCTGTAGAAGCAGTCAGTGAACTCAAGCCGAGTAGCAGCTGTCACTGTACCATGTTTCCCTTTTCCAGACATGATTCTGTCATGCTGGACAAAAAAAACCCCTCCTGATACACCCAGGAGTTCATCATTTGTTTCTACTGGATCCATATGCAGAATGCAAGCCTGGAAAAGCTCAGCAAGGAATTGTGGGGAAGAGTGATACAAGCAGAAACCTGTCCTAAAAAGTTTGTGTCTGCCAGCTACAGGGTAAGGGCTGGCAGAAGTAAGAAATAATCCTGAAAGTCATGGCACCTTACTCGTCTCCACGCTCCCTCCCCATTTCTCACACACCTGTCCCTATTTCAAGGGTAGGGTTTCATGGGAACTGTTTTCCAAGCTAAAGTAATCTCTAATTCAAAATAAAATATTCAGATGCTGCCACCAAAGATTGGCAAGCCTAAGCTCATGCTTATGCCAAAATAGTATCACAACAAATGCAGAGCATCTCATCTCCCTTTCCCTTCCCTGTTTCTTCTGTTTAGCTCCTTTGTGCTTTGGGACAAGGTTTTGGTATTTAACATGTTCATATGTGTGACACAGAGCAAATAAACCTAATGAGCACATAATATATTGAATAGCTATCATTCAATGACGGCATCTGTTGTATTATTTAATATAAAATATGGACACTTTTCCTGGTGCACCAAAAATAATCCAACCTTCATCTCTTCTGTATGTTTTTATACATTAACCATCTATGTAAGTTTTATGTGATTTTTTTCATGATCATGAGATCATGAGATATGCAAACTCAGAATAAACTTAAACCTGAAAGACACTGTTTTTCTAAAATATAGTTTAAAATAAATAAATGTGGCCTTCACAGTTTTGTGTGTTTGGTTTTTTTCCAGAATCATGAATATCTGCAAACATAAAAATGATATTACAAATGATCAGTGAAGAATGCAGTACCTACACATATTTTATAATTTTGGGGACAGTATAGAAAAGAAAATAATCCCCCTGGTACATAACTCCAGGCAATTCAAATTTCCTTTAAATTGTGGCAAACTAAACAAGAGGTTTTTTTACAGATATTATTGAGTGCAAACTATTTGAATAGCACAGTGTTTGATAAACATCAGCTCACTGATTTATTCTTACAGATAAACTTCAGTGCAGCTAATGGATTAGACATTACTGAAATATGGAGGAACTCAGCATTCACTGATGAGCTGAGTCCATTAATCCTAAATAAATTACAGAGTCTCAAATGCATAGAGATAATTAATCATGGTAAATTTATAGTGTGTAAAAAGCTCATGGTGACTGTTCATAAATACATTTTTAATTTAAGTTAGAGAAGTTATGGGGGTCAAACCACTATAAAGAAATCATTGCAAAGTTTTTTATCATATATAATTCCCAGATAATATTATTTACAATTTGAGCACCAAGGGACTGACATGATTCACAATGCTGGGTAATAGATGAATTTGTATACTGCAACCTCAGTCCTAAGGAGTTTACCAATGAATATGGTAAAGCATTAAAACATTTGTTTTCAGTCTTCAATAGATA
Source organism: Ptilonorhynchus violaceus (assembly GCA_013397565.1). Classification (NCBI taxonomy): domain Eukaryota; kingdom Metazoa; phylum Chordata; class Aves; order Passeriformes; family Ptilonorhynchidae; genus Ptilonorhynchus; species Ptilonorhynchus violaceus. Next base: position 17,052 of record VZRJ01000970.1, read on the forward strand.
CAGGAATTCATGTTAACCTGCAAAAAGTGCTTCAGTTAATCTAAATTAGAGCCCATTTTCAGTGAGGAAAAGTAGTATTCATCACTAGAATTGTTTCTAATGTCAATAGTGATAAAACATGGCAGTTTTGAGCCTCCAAGTTCTTTACCAACATTAGGTAATAAACCTCCTATCATCATAAAATCACTTTCAAGCAGGTGAATATTTGTTTTACTCATTACGTAAGGAAATAAAAAAGAAATATGAGTTTGTGGAGGAGGAAATCATTCCAATAAATCACAGTCAAAAAAAAGGTGACTGTTAACCCTATATTAACTAGCATGTCATGCCTCACAACATCACGACACAAATGTGTTATAGTGAGATTTAAATATGCAGCCCACCAAGTAGCCTTTAATATCAGATTTATGAGAAAGACCTTGTGTGCCAGAAGGCTTTTCCGGTTTAGTTTGGTCATGGTTCTGGGGTTTTTTCTGCTCTGTGACTTGATCTAATAAGATATATTGTCTCTCCTTGCAAAATTAATGTCACTTATTTCGTGACACCTTTCAGCCCTTTGTAAGAGAGGTTGGTGTTAACTTGCCCCATTTATAGAGGTCCCTCATTAGAAAAATAAAATGCAATATGTGCAGACTGAGGTAATGGCCTCAAACTGGGAGCAGAATATAAATTATTCCATTAATTCTGTTTCTCAGCATATTGGGGGAAAAAAGAAAAAAGAAAAAAGAATAATATTTAAAAAGAAGAAGTAAATATAAAAGGGTCAAATCACCAGATAAATTTTCTATTAATTACAAGCTGTATGATTCAGAGGAATATCAGTCATTTTTGCACTTCCTCTTGGAATGATCCTCTCTGCACTCTTGGCATGCCCTGACACCACCTAACAAAGCTTCCACCTCAGGAAAACACTGTTCCTTTTCAGTTTGGCTTGAGGTCTCTTGCAGTTTCCAAAATTATGTATCTGTGTGCTTTTTAATTTGTAGTTTGGTGTTGTGCAATGAGGATCAGGTTTTTTAAAATTCACAATACACATCCCAGATCCTCAGCTGCTCTGGACTGGAGCAGTTCCATTGGTTTAAGTCACATTTCAAGGTGAACTCCATCTATAAGGTTAATACATCACTAACACAGGCAGAAGTTTCTTAAGCTTTGCGTGATGAAATTAATGAAATTAATATGAATGAAATTCAGCTGGCCAGGGTCTTGAGGAGGATTTGTTTCACCTTTTTTTTCAAGCCATTAAATGTTTACCCGTCTCTGAATCTAATAGGGAAACACATCTCCCATAAAATTGTGTTCTGTTTGTTCAGATTAAAAGGTTTTCAGGACACCCAGCTGTTTCCCATCTATCAGCTCCTTGAAGATGAAACCCATCCTTCTCCCTCTTGTTTTAAAGCCCAACAGCTTTCCTTGGCTTCAAGCAGTGGAACAAATTCAACACATTCCTCTCTCTGACTGTAGAAAAGGCTTCTGCTACAAACATGGATGAGAAATCTCATTTAAAAATATTACCAGTGATAATTTCCCTCCTCTAATCATTGCACCTGCTCATGTAACTGGACAAAAACTCAGAGGCATTTAAAGTTTTCTTCCAGGTCATGAACCAAGTGTTTGAGCCAACAAGTGTAAGTATTTATACTTCTTAAATCTCTACTTTGAAAAACACCTGTAGAGTCATTTTTCTTTTATTTTTTCTTTCTTCCTTATTCCATAAACAACAAGCAAAAAACTCATTGTACTTCAGCTGCAGACCTTCTTGATACCTGCTTTTGGTGAGCGTTATCAGGCTCCAGAGTTCTGGAAAAAGCGCCGGAATACTCTGTTTTCTACAGTGCTTCAGAGTTAGAAAGGTACCATCCTCTTTCAAAAAATGCTGTATTTTCTCAATCTGATTTTATAAGAATTTTTTAATAAGAAATGTTGAGCTAGATTTATGAAAATACTGAAGTAATTTGAAAATGCAGTCAGTTGTTTGAGATATCAATAGGCTACATTGCACTGGCTAATTTACAAAAATAAATGTAGCCATTAGTTAAAAATTCCTATAAAAATTCCTATGAAAGTAAATAAGTTCTTTCAAGACATTAATTTCTGTGAGTTTTTCTATTTCTTAAGCGCCTAGCAAAATCTAATACAGTAAGCATAGAAAAGCAATTGCGTTTCATTTTCCACATAAAAAAATTAAACTGCTTTGGGTTCTTGAGTCCTTAACTTTCATTTATTCAAACTGTCTGCCGCTGAAGAATGATTTTGAAGGACCACATTGATCACCTTGTGGTTTGGCCAGGAATCTGTTTGTTAAAAAGCATGAGAAAGCAAGTAGTTAGCAAAAGCAATTTTTGACTTTGCTGAGGCCCTATATTTCACGAGGAAAATGCTTCAAGGGCTTTGACACCCTCACTTTCCCTGCACCCGAACAGAAAATGAAGTGCAGGAAGGCTCCTGACTGTTCTAAAAGGAAGGTGCACCTGAGGGAGAAATATATTAACTAATAGATGGCTTGATTTAGCATAAACACTGAGGATTTACGTGTAAAAAGGATATAAAAGTACTCGTTGCTCTTAACAAAGTGCTAAGGTTGCCATATGCTCCACAGGAAGAGCTGAGTGTTCTCATTACCTTTCCTTCCCAGTGATGGACAAACCATAATGCCACTCCCTGGAAAGCTTCATGCCATCCTTAAAACGCAGTTGCTTGTTTTTTGGTGTTGGATTTATTTCAATTTCTTGTCCCTTCACCTGCTCATCATTTGAGGTACCTGTAACCCACAGGCCACACTGCAGCCTGGGGATTTTCGATACTTGTTGTGTATCTAATGATTTCAGGCTTCACAGGCAAACTGCAAGAGAGAAGGCAGAAGCAGTAATTCAGAAAGCATAGCTGAGACCATGTATTTTCTTCTGAGAAAAGTGAAATCACTTTAAAAAATTCAATCTTATAAACAACAAAATTACTCATGAACATGTATTGGATCTAGTAAATTGATTTTGCTGGGAAAAAAAGTGTGAAAGCATTGAGGTTTTGAAAGTGGCAGTTAACTTTTTCTGAAATAAAACTTTCAGTTTTATAAATGCTGAAACAAAATCTTTCACATCAGAAATGCTGAAACGTTTTGCATTGACATTTCCAGAGCAAGCCTTCTGAGTTTTCAGTTTACCATGGAATATTTTCATTAAAAATTAATGCCTAATTTTATTTACTTAAGTTATAGGAATTCAAGGAAGAGGTTAAAGAAGGATAACTCATGAGAAGACATAGATCATTTCGGGTTGAACAGCTTAGATGAAGAAATCCATTAGTTGTTTAATGCAGTCACAGGGCTATTTTACAGCCTCAGGCTTACAAAACAAGCTTTGCACCCTATGTGGGATAATAAAACAACCTTATCAGAGGTATTACTTCTGAAAAAAACAGGGGGTTCCAGATTCATTGCATCCTGGAATTTTTAAACATGGACAAGAAGAATGGAAATGTCGTAGACACAGATAATTTACGTCTCCTCAAATACCCCAGTGGTTTGAAAGGACAAGCATTGGCATTTTTCAGAGAGCAAAATGCTGCTGAGCATCTTCCTCAACAGAGGTTCAGCCATTGAACAGGAGGGCAGACAGGGAGACTGGTCAAGGCAAATGAGCTGGCACAACCTTCTCCTGGGGCAGTCTGGGCCGCTGAGCTCCAGAGCAGCCTCTGTGTGCTCTTAGAGGAGGGTGATGGCAGCAGGAAATATCACTGGCTCTTTTCTGAAAACTGCCTGAGAGTGAGCATGTGGAATTATCTGTCCCAGGCAGCAGCTGTAAAAGCTGTTAGAGGAGTAGCAGCAGTGGCAGCTTTGATACCAACAAGAAGACTGGTCCAGCATTACATTTACTGTCATAGATTTATGGAAGAGTTTGGGTTGGATGTAAGAAGTTGTTACAAATGAGGGGAAGAAGTGATGACTGTGGTGCAAAGGATATTTCAGAAGGCAGGCAGACACTTTGGTTTTTAGATATAAGTTAATAGATAAACTCACTGTCTTTATTTACAGGGTACAATATGTTCAGGGCTCTCTCAGAAATCTCATGGGCCAGGTGTCAGAAGCAGGAAAAGCAAAATATTGTGCAAAAGGAGAAAAAACGTTATCTTTTCCAAAAATATATCTGAAATTCTGGAGGCTGAGATGAAAAAGGTTTCTGGGAATGGTTAAAGCCTCTCATGCACAAAGAAGAGAGCCCCACATACCCCTGCTAGTAGGTGCAGAGAGGATGGCAGTAGGAAATGCTTAAATAAATGCTACCTAGTGAAGCTCACGTTTGGTGAGTCGGATGCTGTTGGAGGATTCAGGGGGATTATCCACATGTTGCTACTGCTCTTAGTACTGACTGTCAAATTAAGCTTCACTCCTTAAAATTACTATAATTCATTCTGTAAGTGTCAAATTAACCAGATTTCCCATCCCCTGTGGCTGAGCTGACAGGGGTGGTGTTGCAGGAATTTTCTTTCATTAGCACCTCCACCGGCTTCCCTTGATCATCTCACGGTGCCTTTCCTGGCCCTTGCCTTTTCTTGCCTGCTGCCCCTGAGGTGGCAGAAGCACCTTAGGAGCAGTTCCCATGTCCTGTGAAGTGTCAGCTTCCTTCACACAGAGCTCACCAAGGTAGCTACGGACAAAAGCAAATATTGCTCAACTCCTGAAATAAATTGCCTGCCTTTTTTATTTCAGTTTGTTCTGGAGTACAGCCACCAGTCTGCCCCGATGGGATGGGTTGAATTGCTGCCCTCATATAATTTCTTCACTGCCTTCTTTTTGCTTTGAGCATGAGAAGGTTCTCTCTTCTTTGTTAATTGTTCTCTAACCTGAATTTTGTAAAACAAGTAAATCCTATTAGAATATCTCATTCTCCCCACAATGCAAAATATAGCTATTCAAGTCTGTTCCAATACCCTTGTAATCATTGATCCAATAAGTTCAAAGTCTGACTTTTCTTTTTCCTTAAGCAGATATGCTCAATGTAATGAAATATCTTGTTCTGTAATAACCAGCTGTTATCTTAGTCTTCCTCCCAGCAGAGCTTGTTTCTAATACCAACAAGGGATTTTCCACCAGCTTAATTATTTGATCTCATGATTCTGAAAGTGCTTGGAAGAAAAGCAGAGGGGAAAGTAAGCTGGTGTGTTTATTTTAACGGAAGAAGGAATGTCTTGGAAAACTAAGCTCTGGTGACTTTCTAATTCATTTAATTTTCTGGATGATAGGGCCTCCTTAATTTGACCATCTGTTTATTAGTGTTTGAATATGGATGAAGATGGGAAGGATGTGCCTTTTCACATGAGGAAATGGAAGTGTGCAGAATCTCTGATGGAAACTTAAGTCACATCCTGAAAACAAAAACCAAACACAAACCCAAAAGCAAAAATACCCCATGACACACTTAGCTTTGTTTATTGTCTTTTCTGCAAGCTCTAGACTTTGTTCAGTCACGCATTATGTTCACATCCCACCCCACAAACAGCCTCGGATTCTCTCTGGAATTAAAAAATGTGATTTCCTGCTTTAGGTCTTTTGTCCTAGGCAGCTGAATGACAGTGCTCTGCCACCGGGACCCTGAGGGGTCCTTTGCAATCTGATTGAGCACCAAGGCTGCAGGACATTCCAGTGCAGGGAACTCTGCAGAGTGTGAGCTCTGCTTGAGTTTCCTCCTGCGGGTCAAGATCAGCTTCTCACTCAGGAAGGAGAACATGTCCCTCCTCTTAAACTCTACAGGTTTGGATGAAGTCAGTTATCAGCAAGGGCCCACATCAATCTGTAAATAGGTCCAAAGAGAGCAGGTAGACTTTATTATCCACACCTGCTACGTGACTCTTGGGTTTTTCCTTTCTCCATTGATTACAGATGGAGCTTAGAGAACCCTCTTACAACAAATACCCAGTTCAGAGCTTGCCTAAATTTAGAAGGAAAAGCCCAAACACCTCTACCATACATCATATTAGTTGTACTGAAACCAATGTTAAATCTGGTACTAATTATAGCCTTTTTTTTCTTTCTATAATTTCATGTTATACCTCATCAACCAAATAGCCAACATGAGTCTGTGGAGCCTCAAGGAAATCAGTCCAATCCTGCCAGCACATTTCAAATAAATGTCAGATCCAGAATTTGGAATCACAGCACCATCAAATTTGAAGTAGCTTTTTTAGGTAAGACGAATAGGAAGGTGACTCAGTGTCTCGTCTTAGTGTCTTCCTCTCTTTTCCAGTTCATGCAAGAAGGAAAAGCATAATTAAACACTTAACTAGAGAAAGATACTCTAGTTCTGTCTTTCAACAGGAGCCATGAGCACAAAAATTATATTTTAAAATACAGCATAATTTTATGTGATGTAGTAACAAAGACTTGCTGGAGACCATCCAAGATTATTTTAGCCTTACATTTTTATAATTAACTTAAAACAATTAAGGATTCACAATAGTCTAAGACATCGCTAGAAACTTCTAAGCTTTCATTTTATTCATTAGGTTGGTTTGTAGGGAACTAAGAAGGCCTTTTTACAAATGTGGGTTCCCAAGACAAAATAGCTGAGCTATTCCTCACATTCCCTGTGTACATTCTTCCTCGTGTGCTTGTGCTGTATATTTGCAATGGTTCTCAAACAGAAGTTGCTCACCAATTGCAAATATTCCGAGATCAGTTTTGAGGGCAATAAATCTTTCACACCATGAAAACAGGTTTTTCAGTGTTAGCCACCTGCTCCACATAAAAGAAAAACCTGTTACTGCGATGCAGCAGGGAGAGCATGAATCCCATGAAAACAGAGCCATTTGATTTTCTAGTAAAAATACAAGCAGGAATGTAATTTCATTGGGTTTTACAGGTTGTACCTACACAGTTATTTGGTATCCAGATACAGCATATGGATGGTCAACCTGTCACAAAGCTTTACTTAATACCAGAGATGTGAGGTTGCCTTCACTGAGCATCCTTCTGCATAGAGATCACCAAAATACACAGCAATGGAGTGTGCCAAACAGCTCAGAAAATAAACACCAAAAATGCAAAATAGCACAATATCCAAATTACAGCCTGGTTTCCAAAGGAAGCTTGGTCTCAAATGTCTGATGAACATCTAGTTTGGTGTTCAATTCATGGAAGTTCAGAGTAATTTGAGCTCAAATATGCATCAAACCCCCCCAAAATGTGTCCTGGAAACAATTAGCTTTTGCATTAAACTGGTTTTCTGATGAATGAGGGACAAGATAATACTGTAATGCTTTCAACTGTATCCCTGTCTCTGAGCAGCTACGGGCAAAGGTTACAAAATGAGCTGGATCATTAAACTGCAGAAAGAGGCAGCCATGTTTTTCTCATTTTAATGAAAATAAAATGCTTGATAGGAACAATTCTTTGGAAAATTAAATAAAACAAATGTTAACCTAATACATAGACAAAACAGATATATTAGATTAAGAGTTTAGCCACTTTAATGAATTTAGAATTAGTATTTACATAAGAAAATTCTTGCAGTTGAAGAAAAAGGTTGAATAGGTAAAACAATTTTGTTTCCACATTTTCTTTAGTTCTACTAATATTTATAATGATGAAAGTTCTGTAAAGGGAAGAAAATGAAACACTTCTATAAAAAACTTTTTTTCCGTAAGTTGAACTACATTTATTAATTTGCTTAAATTCTCCACATTATGAGTACCTGGATCCCCCATAAAAGGGAAAAAGTGCTTAGTTCTAATCTCACAGATATTGAACTGCTCACAGTTTACTCAAATCTCAATGATTTAAGAGCAAAGCTTGTTTGTATTTTCTTAGATCCAGCTAGTCTTAGGAGCTTAAATAAAAATGACAGAGAGAGAGAAAAAAAATAGAAGGGGAGTAGGACTTAAAAGCTTTATTTAGAGCTTATTTAACATTGAAAATTCAGAATATGAAGTATTGAACCAGCTGCAGTCATTTATCATATTTCCAGCCTTTTACTATTCCAGGAGCTCTTCACTTCCTCTCTACCTTTAGGGAAATTTTGGCAATCCTGACGAGAATTTCAGTTTCCACATTGTCTGTTTGCAACGTCTGATTTTCTTTTTAGAACCTATGAAAAGATGGTAATTTCTGCACTTCAACTCTCAAGAGAAACTGTCACCAAATAGATACTTGCTGACGTAAGGTCCAGTAAGATTAATAAAATTGAAAGCACTCAGCAGATAAGTCCTTCAGTGTCTGAATTCCTTCCTGAAATCTGGGAGGTGGACACTGTCCCAGGACAGCACACAAATGTTTGTGCAGATAGGAACAAAACAGAGCATGATATAACACAATGTGAAGTAAATTAACTTTATCCCAGTACAGTTATGTAAAGGAAATTTGGAATGGCAATGGAAATGTTTATAATAACGAGAAAATGCTCAGTATCTGTGGTCATTACTCTTTTTTTGCACATTCTATCATTCCCTGATTTCTGTCGCTTGCAAACTTTGAACCAACACCTGATTTCTCTGGATAATGGCAGCTCTTTGCTCTCTGGAATTTGGTGTGACCGTGTTCAGCAGAGAGGCGCTGCTCTTTCTTACATTTGCAGTGTGCTCATATTTGGAATCACATTTTTTTAGGCTGAATGAGAAATTAGAGGAGGAAAAGGAGGAGAGATTGGCATTACTGGCCACATGGAATAAAAACATCCCTGTTCTCTGCTGCCAATTTCTGGTTTGTACCCTGAAAGCTGAAGTTAGTCAGATGCTCTCCCTTTCAATTATCTTGACAAAGGTAAAGGATAAAGAACTACACAAAATTATCTATCCTGCTATTAGGATGATGATTTTGGAGCATCTGCTTCACAGGAGACAGTGCTGCCTGGAGGATGGAGCATTCTCCAGGCTACGACTTCCTTGGCTTCGTCTTCCAGTTTTTCCACTGCATCCTGGGTCACCTGAGGTAAGAGGGTCTCATCTTCCATTTTTACAACAATTCTATGTAAAATGACACATCAAATTTTTTCCCACTTCAGGGATTTGGAGAATTGTACAAACTCCTTGATAAATGAGATTTCCTGATCACTGAGGACTCATCAGTTGTGTGGGATTATCCAGAGAAAGGCCATTGCCACCTGTCTCGCTCCTGGGTGTATTTATAGCCAGGGTTGGACATCAGGGGGATGAGCCTTCAGGAACATGTGAAGGTAGAAGTGCTTCCCTTCTCTCACTCAAACACTGGGTGATTCATCCTGCTATGTAAATCAGCCATTGTGAGAATTCTTTAATCTTGAGCACTTGCCCTAGTTTCTCATTTCTAAAACCAGCTCTACATTGACATGAAGAGAACTCTTTCATCCAAATTCCTCTTCTGTGGGCAAAGTTTGTGCGCCCAACGTGCAGCAGAAGTAGGGCAATGCTAAATAGCCTATTTCTCCCAGTAAATCAGTATTTTTAGTAAGTCAATATTTTTTAGTACAGCGTCATGAGGACAGACATCACTTCTTGCGTGTCTTAAAACACCTTTCCCCTTCCTCTTCCTTCTTCCTGGGCTCAACTTCACTCCTGAATTCTCTCCTCCTGCCCTCCAGCAGCACAGAGAGGATGGGGAGTGGGGGCTGTGGTCAGTCCATCACTTTGTGTCTGCTGCTGCTCCCTCCTCCTCAGGAGAGGACTCCTCAAGCTCTTCCCCTGCTCCAGCTTGGGATTCATCCCACAGGAGACAGTCCTCATGGTCTGAAGGAAGGTGTAGCATGCAGCTTTCTGCCTCAGCTCTCATTTTTCTTCCATTGCTCGTCTGAAAACACACCTTTCCTTGCTTGCCTTTTTAATCTTGATTTTTGGTATTTTTTGCTTTATTATTTAGCTCTGCAGTAGATTTTTTGACACTTCACTAGAAAACTATACTCAGCTAAATAAGTGAATGAAAATAGGCTTTTTTCTCTCTGAATGACTGTGTAGCTTTCACCATGTAGCTGACAAGTGAAATATGACAGCAAATAGATACTATGACCCAATAATACATAATAATTTAGAAAATTTAAATGGATATAAAATTACTCTCCATGGAAGTAACCCCCAATTAGTAATTACAGCAAGTGTCATTCTCTTAAGAAAAATAGTCACTTCATTTGCAGAGAGTAGCAACAACTCTTGGGAACATGGATTATGCATATATTTCCTTAATTTAATCCCTTGGACATTTCCAATTGGATATTTTTGGACACATATTATTATTGTTGGTATTATTATTATTATTATTATTGTTACACAAATTTTAGTGGGTTTTAATTTTTACTTTTATACCATGCTTAATTTATACGCTAGGTTGTCTGTACTGGCATGTACTGTACTAAACAATATATTTCCCTTCCTTTGCTTAGTATCCAATACCCTTGCCAGATGCAGTGACTGCAACTCAAAATACCTGATGTCTCTCCTAAATCCTTGTTAATATTTCAAATATGATCCCATTTCCATAGAAAGTTTTAAATCAGGCTTTAAAAGCTGGACCTAAAAAAATGTCAAACCAGTGGACAATGTACTGTGATATACAATAACCATCTTGCATTTTGGCCATATGCAATTTTGTTTCCTGACTTTTACACCCATTTCATGACACAGGATTCTCATGCATTGAAAAATCCAAATGCTCAGATTTAGCAATGAAAATATTCATATCTCATATTGGTTTTCATGTTCTCTGACAAAGGTTATATCTTCCGTGAGGTGTGTTTTCCATAAACTCCCATCACTGATCTGGTAACAAATCTCCTGTTGCTTTTATAACATTATCATGTTATGGTTTCTCCACAATTGACTTTGAGGTCTTATATAGAAATATATTACCCAGATATATCACTATCTGAAGAACAAGGTACTGGGCAAAATGAGATTTCTTCCTGATCCACTCCTGGCCAAGCCTGAATTTGCAAGGAATTCTGCTGGAGGCCATTCCTTGGTTCTTCTGTCATTGTTTTCCAGGAATATATCTCCTGAACTAAGCTGATCTAAGGGAAATCATGTTGATTATGGAACTATTTTTAGTCCTTTGGGAGAAATCAGTGCAGTCTAAGTGCTGTTCAATTTACACTAAATATTTCCATGTCTGATGGTTCATGTCTTTATTCATTCCCAAGGATCCTCATCATTTTTCTTATGACCTGATCTACTTCCAGGGAGATTAAATGGCTTCCTGATAGCCAGGGATCCTTCAAGCAGTTGGAAGTTATCCATAGACAGATCAGCAAATTTTTGGGTGAGTTGGAACAAACCTGTACATGATATAGTCTAAAAGGAGATGTTTTCTCCCCTTACACTCATGAAAATAAAGGGCAAAAAGACAAATGGATGGCGGTGACATAATTTTCCATAGCATTAATTTTTCCTATTTTGATTTGCAGTGAAAGAAAACACCAGCATCATTGGAGCATTAATTCAGTGGTGTAAAGACAGGATTGTAAATGTTATTTGAGGTGCTACAGACATCCTGTCCAGACTGCAGCTGCCACTCTAGAGCAGCTCCTCTCATTGCTTTGTCCTATCTATCAGCCTAATATAAATATGTTTAATGTCCTGGGGCATATGAAATGGTGTAAAACACCTACATATAGACAAATGAATTGTTCCATATTGAACTAAAATAAGCTACCTTGTTAAAATTATTTCCATTTAACATGTGTTCTTGTCTAGGGCAGGGTGTGCTCTCACCTCCCTCGCTTCAGCACATTGGTGACACCCTCTGGGAAGTTCTCTCTGTTCCCATCCCGATGGCTTCTCACTTGTGTCACTAATAAGCCTGAGCTGTGTCTTTTAAAAGGTTTACTGTCAATTCCCAGGGGGAATTGAGAGGATATTTTGAACTAATCCCCGAGTCTCTTGTCTGTTATACTCCTCCCAGTCTGGAGGTGAGATCTCTGTGGAAGAAAAACACAAACCACACCTGTCCCTCCTGTAATCTCACATTGTTTTTCCTACAGACTCTGGCTGGTGGGTTTATATTTTGCCTGGTGTTTCCTTCTCTTTCACAGCGATCTGATATCATTCTTATTAACACCGTATTTCCTGAAATCACCAAAGGTAAGCTGATTTATGTCATCTGAGGATTTAGCCCATCAGTTCTCATAAACCGTATTTCCAACATACTTTGAAAACTTTAATCCCGCTAATCTGCTGAAAGGAGGATGAAAAAAGTTTCAATTTTCAAAAAAAATAAAAGTTCTTATTCATTCCTCAGTGAGGTTAAGTGATTTCTGGGTTATACCAACACCACGGAGAAGAGAGGAATGTCTATAAATACTCTTTCAATCAAAAACATTTATCACTGCAATTCTAAGACCACATTTCGTAGTTTCTGTGTTCTTGGTTTGCTTTTTCTCCTCTCTGTAAGCATTGCCTTCATACATTAAAGCCTAAGAAGGAGGAAACTTAATACATAACTTAGAGCAAATATTTCTGAAGAGAGACTTTAGTATTGTGGGATCCTGTATGATGAACTGGACCAAAAGTTCTAAAGGGAAATCTGCAGCCCAGCAGATTCCATTCCCCTCTGGTCACATAAAGACTGTGTTTGTCTTTCATCCCACAGTGCATTTTCTAGCTTAGTTTGACCCACACAGATATTTTTACTGGGCTCTCCCCATCTGTGTCTGAGCACCTTCCAGTGCTGCAGTAGGCAAGAGGGTTAAAATCTATCAGGTTGGTTCTCTCCTCCTCTCCCCAGGGTAAAAATTGCTCCGCAGTGAAGAATTTCAAATGGGAATATATATATACAAAAATATAATTAGACCTGAACTTGTCACTTGAAGCAAAAAGTAGCAAGGAATGCAATGGTCTGTGATTTCTCTGGGAATTTACTCCACGTTCTTGTCAGATTGCTAAGTGAGCCCAGTAAAGAATGGTCTGTGGTCACATCAATGAACAGACACCTCCTTAGGCAGTCTCAGCCTTCAAAAAAGATGTTGCAATACATCTGCTGCCACCTCAAAACCTTAAGGGCCTCATTGTGAAGCACAGATAGATATATATAGATATATAGATATATACATGTATATATCTATATATTTAAAAAAACATGGCTGTAAATGTACCAAATTCATCTGAAGAAACAGGCTTTTTTTTTTTTTTTTTTTTCTTTTTTTTTTTCCCCTCAATCAGAAAATTGAGTGGCAAGGGTCTGATTTCATGAACCCATTTTTCAGCATTATCATACAATTTTGAAAAACAGTTCAGAAAATCAATGTTAAAAATTCCTATCAAAAGTTCAGACTAAGGATAAAAAAAACATATCTTCATGGAAAGAAAAAAAAAAGGTAAATCATCATCTTACAGATGCTTTAAAAAGAAAAAAAGAAGAAGAAAAAGCAGTAGGGAAGTTATTCAGAAATATATTTTTGCTGTTTTGTTTTGTCAGTAAAATGACAAGTTTTCCCTTCACATCCCCTGCAGTCTCTGCCAGTTCCACATCCTTGTATTTCATTTACAGCCAGTGATTATGTTTACATGGTCTTAAAATGTCGTGACTGAAGTCGGAGCCAGTCATGCAGTTAATTTAAAAACTGACAGATTGTATAAACTTTATTAAACAAAAATAAGGTTTGCAACAGCAATGCAGAAGACTTTGTCGCTATGAGCAAGTCATGCTGAAATACATGGGAGTTTTATGTCCTGTCAATTCAGTGTTTATTTCTTCAGTATTTTCTTTCTTTCCTTCCTTGCCTTTTTTCTCATAGATGATTAACACTAAAACCAAAACAAAACAGATTAATAGTTAAAAAACAAGAACAAAGAAGCCTGGTTCAATCAAATTTTACTGCAAAATTTCTTTTCCTCCAAATGTTTTTTGCCATATGTCCACTTGATGTGCAAAATTATTGTTTTAATAGGCCAAACTTCAGAATTTCAAATCCTTTGGCAGCCAAGACCATTTAAATTCTATTGCTGTGCCTCAGTCCCAAGACAGAGCAGCCTGGAGATTTAGGAAACCTGGGTTCTGGCAATGAGCTAGCCTCTAAATTTCACATCAGTTTGGGTAAATCACTTATTTGAGGCTGATTTTCCTTTCTTTCTTCATCTGTCTCATGCAATCCATTTGAGCTATTTTTCTGTTTAACAGGGCCTGCTTTAGAAGCCAGAGCTCAGGAGTGAATGCACAGCTGGGCTCTCCACTCCCTTTCCCCCAGAGACTCTCACAAACCTTTCCCTCTGGCTGGCACAGCACCTTTACTGTGCCAGCCCTCACCCTGCCCTCCAGCCACGTGGAACTGGATGCACCACTCCCAACACAGCTTTTTGTTTCATGCACACTAACGTTGCTGTGCTCCCACATATTTAAATATACACACAAAAATACAAACCAGCATTTTAAACAGCATTCAGTGTTTTCCTCACCCTGCCCAATATTAATATTCAAAATTAATAGTGAGTTTCAATATAAAAACATATTAAATGTTAATGTTAATAGTAATCTGGCTCCAACTAAGAATGTAATAAAAAGGGGTATAAATGAAAATCGAGTGTAATGACATCCTTGTAGTACCCTACAAGTCACTGCATCATTTGGAGGTGTGCTAGAGGGATGCCCCCAGAATTCTTTCCTTATGAGCTAAGTTCAGTTTCATCAAGGGCTGAGGCAAAACCTCTTGCTCAGGGTGAGAGTGGAGAGCACACAAATGGGCAGTCACCATGCAGAGACAATTAGTTACTGTTAAACTCACAAAGAGTCGCCCCGAATAAAACAGGAGGGGTTTTTTGAGATAGGCATTATCTGTATCCAACCATTCAGGAAGAGGCATTGCATGCCCCAATTTGGAAAACACATTATAAGGAGAAAACAGAGCAAATTATATGGAAGAAGCTGTTAACAGTGATGGGAACACAAAGTTATTTAGCTACCCATCAGAGTGTGGATGCATGCTTCCCTGAGCAAACCACAACCTTCCCAAAGTGCTGCTGCAAATACAACCCCCTTCTTACTGTTGCATGTTTTTCAAGCAATATACCACTATAATGCTCAGCATCATAAACATTTTTATTGCTCCAAGTCCTGGTGAAATCTATGACGCCAAAGCCCTGTTTATTGCACTTGGACCTCGTGCATTATGGAATTGCTGCCTCTATTGGTCATAAAACAGGGTTCTGGTCACAGAATATATTCCAGCAGCCATTTGAGCCTTAGTCTGCTGCACCTTCTTAGGCAGTATTACCACAATTTATCCTTACTCTGCAAAATTCTATTAAAATCAATAATGCAGGCACCTTACTCACCAAACAGAGTGTGCCTCGTAAAGATTGCCTGCAAAAGCCTTCCATATATTACCCAGCAAGTTGCCTTTATGAAATATACATGTGACCAAATTGCAGACTTAATGTTTTATGTCTCTTTTATCTTCTTTCTGTAAAAAGCAGAGAGAACTGAAGCGTACAAGCAGGCTTCCTGCTTACCTATCAAAAGCTGGAAATCCAGAGTATTTATAGGACTTAAAAGCAAACCGGTAAATAGAGGTAAAAACTCATAAATCAGGTAAACAGCCTATATGGATAGGTCTGGTCTTTGCACCACAGGTTTTTATCAAGAAGCCTATTTGCAGAACTATGAAAAACAGGCAATGGAATCCACCTTTGGTGAGCAAACCAGAATTTAGGATGGAGGAGATTTTGAGAACTCATCCAGATCACCTACACACATATTCACACATTCTCTAGAACAGGATATACTTTATTTATGCTAAAATTGACACTTTTTTCCTAGACTTTGCTTAAAAATTACTCTAGATACGGATAGTCTCTCAGAAATCTAGCCCCGTGCCTCATTATCCTTAAAGTTATAAAGGCTTTTCTTGATGTTCAGACTAAGTATCCCTTGTCTTAATTCAAGCCTGTTAAAACTTGCACTCTGTGGAGCAAACATGGAGAATTTCTGGCCTCCTGCTTCTCAGCCACCTCTAATGTACTGGAACATAATTCCCACATCTCCCTTTGGGCTCCTCTACCTTAGACTAAGAAAATCCAAATCTTTCAGGCTGGCAATGAGGCAATGAAGAATTCATGCAGCTGAGGAAGGTCTTAGCACAGGTGCCTGAAGATTTGGTTATGCCAATTTTCAAAGAGGAAAATTCCTTTGGAAAAAACCAGTAACGTGGTGTGAACATCGGTCCCAGACGATGATCCCTGGTACCAGGGCTGTGAAGGAACTGGGTGAAGTGGGTACAGCAAAGCCTAAGGAGATTGTTGCTGCTGTCATCCTGCAAATGAGGAGAATTTTTGTGTCAAACCAACTCTGCAGAAGGAAAGGAAAGGATGGAGAGCTGTGATCGTTGGATGCAGTTTGCCCTTCTCCTGAATCTTTCCTCCACGCTGGGATTTTTCCCTCCAGAGCAGCGCTGTGATTACTCCTGGCAACGTCAGCTCACAAGGACAATTTATGCTACTCCTCATTCCCCAAATATTTTAAATATTTCAGGTGGGTGGGAAGCCAAAGAACCAGGCACTTACCTGCTGAACATAGATACAAATGCAGACAAAAATTGACACTTGCAGGGCTTGGAAACACCTTTTCCTCCTGCCTAAACCCCCAGAATCTGGCTTCGCATCCTTGAGCACCATCTACTGGCTTCCCCTCTGCCGACTTGGTACATCTAAACCAGCAGGCACCGTGTTTGTCCCACCAGCACATTGCAGGAGCTCGGGGTGGGGAATAACAGACAGCTTGAGACCAGCCCGTGAGTTGGACTCCGTTTCTGTAAAATGTTTGTCAAACAATTTTGAGTAATTAACAATTTCATAATAATCAAAGTCTGTGTCTGGACAATTTTCAAAGAGATAATAAGGCTTAACTGAGCCAGTAAATTATTTGCTGTGAACAGTTCAACCAGCTGTACGCTGTGTACTGCAGATTCCACCCTTTCTGTTTCCTCAGCTCAAGCGACAGTTCTCATGTTAAAATGATGAACTAAAGCCTAAATCCCTAAAAATAATAATTAAGCACTAGGGAGCAGTAAACAAGCATAATAAAGTTATCAGTAAACAGCTCGTTTCTAGCGCTGTAAGAAAAGGGTGTAGCTCAATTTTCAAGTCTTTTTCATCATTTGCTTTCATTGGATGGTTTCCAGATTCTCTGTATTTTCCTTCCAGATAGTCACTGACAAGCTAGAGATCATGTCTTACTTTACTGATCCTGTTCTACAGGATCCACAAGTAAAGCATCGTACAGGAATGGCATGGATGAAAACCCACAGTAGAAACAGAGTGAAGTAATTCAAGAAACTCTGAGAGTTTTACACCAGAGTCTCTCTTCTTACTGTGCTACAGTCACACAGATTCTTCCATGTGTCTGGTCTTAAATTTCTATTTGTGACCCTGCAGAGTTCAGTGTGGAACTCATTGCAGCAGCGGAGAGAGATTTCCAAATGAGATGGAAATGCAAGGCAGAAATAGCATCTTTGAATTTTGTCTGTAGTGACACTTCCATGTTCTTACTCTACAGCCTAGATTCAGATGCAAATAGTACATTTTCTGTGCTGCAAAGCACTTGAAGTTGTTCTTCAGCCCTCACTAATTTCTAGAGCTTAAATTCACTTCCAAATCAAAGATGTAAGGAAGGAAAAACGACCACAAAACACTCATATCTGTCATTTTTATACCTCAGGAAAGCGAAATTACCATAAGATATATGAATAAAGTTAAGCAATCTATCCATTTCAAAAGCATGGTTTGGCAGCTTGACTCATGGAACTTGCACAAAACTGATTATTTTTATTTTTACACAGCCCTGCTCAGGCAGACGCTTTGTCAAGCTACGTGCACAACGTAGAGAAACACTGCATTAATTTTTCTGTGATAAAATTATTTACACAGCCATAATGGAAAGTTGGTGGGTTTAAGTGTTTGTCAGAACTCGAGTGTTGGACTGCTCGACATGGAATGAGTTAGAATTGATACAGACATACATATATGTGTGTATAGATACATATATATATTTTATTTTTTTTTTTTAAATATTTCACCCCACTTAAAGTGAAGAAAAATGAGGAGAGGGAAGCAGACCATCCATATAGAATCATAAAGAATGGAAAAGGCCTCCAAGATCAACAAGTCCAACCTTCTGGGACGCCACATGTTTTCCATGTTGGGATCTTGACAAAAGGTTTCTAAGGTGTAAATAAATTACTTTCTGACCCTGGAAGGTTTCAGGTCTTTAAATAAATGATGAATTTAATGTTTCATTGACATGACTTAGCCTGGTCTCCTTTGTGCCTCCCAGACCTGGCAGTGGGGCACCAGAAGCGGAACTGCCCCTCCCCTGCCTGAGCGAGGCTCCCCAGGGGCAGAGCCTTTCAGCTGTCAGGGGACCAGAGAAGTCTCCATGCATTTCACTCCTCTTTCACCTTCATAAGCCTGAAAATTCAATTAGAATTAGCACTCATGGTACAGTGCTCTTACTGTCACAGACAGGACCTGTGTGAGGGTTTTTAATTAAGCAGCAAATGAAGCCTGACACCACCTTTGACTCAGCGTGGAGCTGATGCGAGGAGGTGTCTGCATCCCTGCTAAAGGGTTGTGATTGTCCCCTCACTGTCCCTGCTGCCAGCTCATCCCCTTCACGTGGCCCACGTGTAGAAAGTGCTGGAGAGCCCGAAGGAGCAGTGGGAAAGGCAGGAGTGAGAGCTCTGATTTGGTCCCAGAGGATTTAGAGGGGATTCTGACACACGGAGCCTCTCCCGCGTCAACGCCGGTAACTAAAGCTGGTGGAGCGTCTGCAGCTGGGAACTGACTCCCACGGGGAGAAGATCCATAAAAGCCTTATCTAGGGCAGCCCAGTGTAAGGGAGGCACGCAGCCTGAAAGCCTTCCCATCTTTTCACTTCACCAGCACCCGTGACTGCTGCTTTTCAGACAACTCACTCCACTTTGCTTTGCTTTTCTTGCCGGCTGAAGCTGGAGCACACAGAACTGCAACCTCAGCCCAGAAAGACTTACTGTTCACTCGGTTTTGTTGAAGGGAGAAGGTTGTGAATGCATCAGGTGAGTTGTTTTTAAAGGTCAGGGGAAAATTTGCAGAGATAAGAGTTATCTACTCCTTCCTCTCCCCTAACCCAAAGGAAAACTAGATTTGTACTTACCAGCATCAAAAACGTGAGCTGCAGAAATAAAGGGAAAATTGCTTTGCACCAGTTACTTTTCCCGGCACCAATAACCTTTGGATTAGACTTGAATTCTCCCCCACTCCAAGAATTCACTGTGCACTAAGGAACATAGTTAAAATTTTTGTAGTTTTTGTTTGACCCTTTTCTTTGCAGAGCTGCATTCACACAAACCAAACACACGGAGCTGAAGGCTGGGGTGCAATCATTGCTGTTACCAGAAAGTTGTTGGCACTTGTTCCCAATGCATCAGAAAAAACCACCCAAACCATGATATAATCATCATATCATATCCTCAGGATGGTATTTCCCATTGCAACAATGTTTTCTCTCTCTCTCCCTGTGGTTTAGTCAGGTAATCCTTGCTAAGCACTTGACAATTCCTTGCTGAGTCTTGCATCTCCCATAATAAAGAATGAGCATAAATTTATCTTAGAGGTAGAGTCACTCAAAAGAGTGTTTAAAAATGGCTGCTGTGAGCTGAAAAGAAGTTTGGAGCTTGCTTTTTTTTTCAACTTTTCTAAAATTATTTTGGTAAAGAACAAAGACAATGCTTTAAAACAATTCAGCTCAGAAGCTGGTGCAGAAAATGAACTGTTTATGTGGCTCTATTTATAGCAAACCTCTAAAAATAGTAGTGCTTTCTTCTACATTCCAGAAGAGGAGAATAGGACCTATATGAGTCCTTCAAACAAATGATGGCTTGAAAGACTGAATCCAAAATTGCTTTACTGAAATAAAGAACATCATAAGTAACATGCTGGGAAGGAGGAGTCCAACAGGAAGAGAATGGAAAATTTTTGTTGTCTTACTGAAAACAAATTTTCTCTATGTATGACTAATGTCCCAGCCTTTCCTTTTTTCCCTGAGTGCCTCACTTGAGTTGGATGAATCCACCCATAAAAGCCACACAGAAGACAGTCACAGAAGTCATGGCAAATATCCACGAGGGATCTGCTCTCTGACCCAGAGATGAGGCAGACCTGACTGTCTCTGACAGGTACTGGCACCTGAGTCTGTGTCTCAGGCTGTCTTTAGAGTCCAGAAGCCCTTCCTCTGATCTGCTTTAGAGGATTCACACATCGAGGAAGAGATGAATCACCCATGAATGCCTCTCCACAACTATAAAGAGAGTTTAAGATAATTAGCTCAGTTCTAGACAAATAGGGCCAGACCAATTCTGCCCAAGGGGGCTATCACATCTATGAACAAACCAAAATAAACCCAAACAAAATCACAGCATGTGCAGGTGAGAGTCAATCCTTGGGGTATTATGTGGGTCTCCTGCCTCACAGACCCGTCTGAGCCACCACACTGCCTCTCACTGTTCTGCCCTTGGAATTCAATGTTCTTTTGTGCAGTACCTGAACAGTTTTCTCTCTCTAACCAGCAGCATTCACATTCTGCTGGGGAGACCTTGGAGAGTTTTGCCTCTCTATGTATTCGAATCAGGTTCTCTTGCACAGAAAGTGCAAGAGAAAAGACCTTTTATTCTGTATTAAACACTGAGAAAGGGTAAAAATTCACCATGACATCCACCAGTTTGCCTTCAGGGCCAGGAAGAGACTGGCAGGGAGGAACTAACAATTTTACACCTCCTCTTCTGTACCTGCCTGTAATAGTCCACTTAGAGAAAAATGTTAACAGCATTTCCAGAAAGTTCAGGGAAAGGTAAACAAAAAAAATAGTGGGGGCCAGGAGATGAAAGTAAAATGTTTTCCTCACAATAGACACCTATCAGGTGTTCTCAGCCTCCATTGCTGCCTGCGTACCGCTTTGTTTTTTCCCTTCTCCACAAATACCTTGGCAAAAAGAATAGCCTTTGACAGTTGTAACAATAAAACCTATCTTCCCAACAGGGAAAAAAACCTAACAACAAAACAAATTGATACTCTGGAGAAATATGTTGTCAAAATCCATAGCAGAGGTTTAAGACACAAATCTGAAGGTGCATCCCTTTGTGATCAGGACTTCCTATAAAAAGTTATACACCATTCCCTTGTACTGTAAAGAAGCTCTGTTTTTTAATCTCCAGAATGGCAGGAAAACAAAGCTAAGCAGAGAAATAGGGCCTGGCTCTGCCATTAGAGGCACTTGCCAGAGGTCCTAGCCAAAAGGGTGGCTTCCATTCCCGAACCCATACTATCCAAGGGGAATGGATGCCCAGAGTGCAATGCACAGAGGATTCGTGTGCTGTGCTCGCTGTTTACAACGCAGGGAATACCTCTCCATCAGCTCCCAGCCCCTCTGACACTGCACTGCATCCTCAGGCTGCAGCTCCTCCTTTACAGGGACTGCCAGCTGCCCAAGGTGTCTTTCCCTATTTCCTTAAATAAGGATGCAGTGCTTACCCAAGCCTGATGTTGGCTTGCAAAGCATCGACATGTTGAGTTCCACCACAGTGATATTGTGACTGAAGGCACCTGCATTTAGGACATTGCTCACAGATGGTTGATGAAGACAGAAGGAGAGGCTCTTCGAGAAGGCCAAGGGAGGTGAGGAGTGGCAATGGTCAGCTTTGGTCTGGACTTCAGTGGATGCTCAGTGGGAACTTCTTAACAGGATCAGCTTTTCTGACTCCTCTTAAAACAAAAAGGTCAAACCCACAGTTTCCCCCTTTTAGCAGAGTCTCCAGATAGAAACTGTGTCTAGAATAAGAATTTAGGTATGTGCAACACCAAATTGCTCTGCTGTGAATAGCGTTTGCAAGGTGTGCTGTTTGCTGCCCAGGAAGTTCCAGGAGACAACATTTGGGATTTTCTGTCTTTACAGACAAAATTCCCTTCTTTAAAGTCAATTTTCTGAGACAGAATAACAACTGTAACACTTGATAGTAACACCAAAATTAACTGCTCTACAAAAATACTCTGTAGTATTCCAGTTTTACTGGAATTCTCTAGGAATAGCAATTAAACCAAGAAGTAGAAGCATTCTTCTCAGTCCAGGGTGATCAAAAATTGTAGAGTGGAATGTCTTTCACTGGTAATTTTCATACAAAATTATCTGAGCAGATGCCATTCCCCATGATGTCTGACAATCTCTCTCTCATGGCTGAGTTATTTCTGCACCTTGTAGGAGTCTCTGGCCATAAACAGCATCTACTGAGCAAATATCTGAAATATCGGATGGGAAACAAAGCCTGGCTTGTAGCCAGGAATCAGCAAACAGACAGGGCTCCAAACTACAGTGTAGGTTTGTTATGAATTTAGTGTGAAGTCAATAAAAGGCTTTTAAGCACTTCTCAGTGATAATCAATTCAGGGTTTAATTTTTTGAAACTGATATTTTTAACCCCTTTTTTTTTTTTCAATTCAGAAAAAAAATAATGTAATGAGAACTAACAAGAAACGTGAGTACTTTGCACTGAGTGTAGGGGATGGACATTTTGAAAAATATACCCAAATTGACATTGATGAAGTTGCTTGAACTAGGTGTACAAAACTAACGTTAGATGACAAAGTTCTTTTACAAAAAAATCACTTAATGAGATGGACTGAGCACTTTTTTCTCTTGGTCTTAGGCTTGATATATGATTTACTCTCAGCCTGCTTCCTTTTTTATATTCATTTATGATACACAGCTTTGCACAGGGAATCTGTCACCAATGAAGGTCATTATGTGTCCACATTAAGTAAGGCAGGACTTAGATTTGCTCATTATGGACTACCCAAGATACATATTTGCAATAATACAAAGGTATTCAACTAAAACCAGAAAAAAAATCTGCCAGGCTTTTTACAAAGTGATTATATCTTCGAATTTCACAGCCATTAACACTGTTCACAGGGCAAGTCCCTAATTCATTCTGCATTATTTCCACTCACAGAATGGCACGTGACAGGAAGGAAAATCACCTCTGGGAAGAGAACACACTTGGGCTGTGTTCTATTTAGTGAAGACTATTTGGGTTAGCTGGTGTCTCTCTTCAATTTATGGCTTAATTTAGGCATGCAGGTGGTCTAAGTTTGGCTGGAAAATCCCTTGTCATATCTATTTAAAATAGCATTCCAGGTGAAAATTTCCATCAAAATGCATTTCTTGTTTCACAAATACTCGAAAAAGTTCTTAAAACTTAACTGGGGGTTTCAGTTCATCTTCAACAGATACAAAAGCAATGGTCTTCAGTTAATAGAAAAAAATTTAAAAGGGAGGGGTTAAAAGTCAATTGGATCAATCAAAAAATATTTTCCCTTCTGATTTTCTTTTTAATTTTCAGTGAACTGTGGTAACAGGGTCACTTTGTTTGCCCCAATTTGCAGCTCCGGTATCACCTCCCTTTCTTCCCTTTCCCATTAAAATAATTCCTTCTTGTGTCCCAGCTTTGCAAACGATTTCACACATCTTCAGCTTCACATGGGTGACCAGATCGTTTTTCCCCAAAAAACATGAGTTAAGCCCAGGGTTGGCAGTACAGGGACTCAGCAGGGGAACTTTTGCCTTTCCAAGACTGATTTCCAGGAACAGCTTTCTGCAATAACATCCAGCCAGGCAAACTGAAGCTGTTTAGACATATTTTTCCTTTTCCTATTAATGTCTCTTCCCTTTTGTCCCTCCTTTCAGTGCCTATATTTAATGATTGAATTTTTAATTTTTTTTTAAGCTACCTTCTATATATAAGGACTGTATATTCTCAAAATAGGCAATTACCAAGTGTTCAGTAAATAAAAGCCACAGAGTTCTTCTAACACGTGGAATCAAAGCCTGTCTTTTGAAAAGACATTTAATCTTGTGCTGAAAAGTACACACACAACACTTGAAGACCTTCTTGCCTCCCAAGGAAACTTGTTTCCATGTTTAATTTCCTTCATCTCTAGGAAACCAAATCTTATTTCCAGCTGAACTCGCTCCATCTGCCCCTGCACATCCACATCTCATCTCCTTTTGCAAGAGCGAGAAGCCTTCTACTATCAGATTTCTTTACTATGTGTTAGCACTTTGGCCATAACCTTGGCTTTTCTGCTAGGAAAACAATTTAGAATAGAATCTGTGTTCCTGAACACCCTGATTTACCACGCTGTGCTTAGGAAGGGTCGTGAGCAGTATGTGATTGCTTGCATTTCCCCGTGTTTTAAAATAGGATCAGCCTGATGGGGAGGTTATATTGACACCATGTGAATGCTGCATTCCTTGCACTTTAAAATCAAGGAAGATGTTTGAGGAGAAGCCACTTTTCTGGTGGGGAAAATTTCACCCACTTTCTCCATGTTCGGGTACGAGTATTCAAAGAAGGTCTGTGGGACTCTTGGGGTAGGTATGGCTTCAGGAATGAAGTTATAGGGACAGAAAACATCTTCATCAAGGAACCATCCCTTATTATCTTGTTATCAATACAAAATTGTTCTAATGCATATCAGAGACTACAAAAAAAAGTTATCCTGTAAATATCTAAACATATTCTATAACCCATAAGTGCACATATGAGTGTATAAACATATATGTATATCTTTACATGCACTGTAGTCAAGTCTGCTTTTTGACTTCCACTCGTGAAAAGACATGGTTTATTTTCACTTCTGACTCTTCTCCCTGGTATCTATTTGCTCCTCTAATGCTCTGTTTTTTCATTAAATATAATACAGTAGGATTAGATGACAGATTTGTACTCTAGTTTTGGAGCTTGTAGATTCTCACTCCCTGGAGAATCTCTGTACTGCCTTTACTTCTTCAGGGCACACAGAAAAGTCATTACCTGCTGTGGATTCAGTGCAATATAAGTGAATATTCAAATGTGGGTGATTTCTGTGTGAGCAGAGGAGCCCAGCTCTGTCAACCAGCAGCTCAACAGCATCAGCATTTGCTATCACTGTTTGCTGTAAACACCACACATCACGCGAGAGCAAACAGACTTGTCTGGCTGAAACAGCACCAAGGTTGTGTCTGCTTGGCTGCTTTAAGAAAGAAAATACACCCAGAGCCTTTCTGTGCATTCAAATTGACTATAACTTATATTGGTCTGTTTTCATTTTCAGAGGTAGGGCTCAAGTCAGTGAGTACATTTTTGCCAAAGGCATCCCATTTGTCAGGCCTTCGGTGACCTTTGTGTTTTCAAATTAAGTCTCCTTGTAGAGACTCTTTTCAAGTTTACAATGGTCTTCAGCTTAAATAAAGCAAAACAGTTTGCAAAATATCAGTTTGCATCTCACAAGCCCCTGTGCCCTCCATGGTGACAAGTTAACTGACCTGGCACCTTCAGTTCCCATAAACGGGGAGATTTATATGGATGACTGGGGGTACTTATGGCCCTTGGGTTACTAATGGCCAATCGAAAGAGACATTTTCTGGAGATGCAACAAAATGTATGCTTGGTTTTGGATCCCAGAGGTAGCTCCTTTTAGATGACAAAAACAAGTTATTTCATTTATAAAGGCTATAGGAACTGAGTCTGTTAGTGAGGACAGATTTAAAGCTTTTATGGTTATTTGTACCCTTCTTTCACGAGGTATAGAGACATCTGTGACATGGACTATTGTTTTCACTCATATGCTGCAGTTTCTTAACAGATGCACTAGTTGTTATTACAAGAACAATAAACACACATGTTGTAAAGTTTTTTTCTCCTTCATCTTTCTGTGGGAATTCATCAAACCTAATTTGGGATCTATCCCATAATAACGCACTCCAGTTAGGACACAACCACAAAGGAAAATGGCTTGAATTACTTCTTTCAATTGTCTTGATGCATTTTCAGCACAAAGAGGATTTTTTTTCAGAAGAGAAAGAGATGTGAACTTTAAAGATTTATTAATTGGTTTGTTTTTGTGTTCCAAGTGTGGACTGTAGATTTCTTTTGTTAAAGTTTCAGTTGAGCAAAATGTCTCTCTGCTCTCACAGTGACACAGATCAGATCCTGCTTGGTTCAGCTTCCTAAATAAGTGCAATTCCCTGATGGTTTTTTACTGCCAACATGACTGGATGTCAGAGAAATGGGTACCAGGGTGAAATTCTATATGATGAGCTATTGCCATAGCTCCTCCCTTTGACAAGGACACTTTTCCAGGGATGAGGATGGATTGAAAGGCAGAAAGGAAGAGCAAGAACTGAAAGCCAGACTGTTCCACATCTCCCAACTCCTGTGTCTCTACCTGCAGTTTGGAGGTTTGATTTTCTCTGCAGTGAGAGGAGGTCTCTGTTGCAGATTCCTAGAAGAGAAAAGCAGCTTTCTGTGAGCTCTTGGCACCTGTCATTAGGCTGCTTCTCCATACCTGGAGCAGCCCATTGAAAACAGGTATTTCTTCCATATATCCAACTCTTCCATAAGACTGGCAGATTTATATTCTTATATCAGAGAATAAAACTATTACAGCATGGACATAATTTGCTATCCTGTTTAGAATCTGATTAGTCCTTGAAAATCAACCTAACTCCAAACACCCAGACCAGACCACCAGACCAGCAGAAACACACCAAGAACAGGAACCTCAAGGCTCTTGTAATAAAAGCCATGCTCAGCCTCACTCAGAAAGCTTCCAGGAGGAGCAGGGAAAGCACAGAAGAACAGGAAGTTGCTGCTGTGTTTCCCTGTGGGTCCTGTGGCTGCCTACAGCCATTCAAGCTTCACGTCTCCATTCATGCTTCACACCTCTACTTAACAGCAGGAACCATAAATACAAATTAAATGACACTTCTCTCTTCAGGCACACATGGGTGGATGCCCTTCCCCTCAGGTAACATATAAATTGCCTGCTCTGAAGAAAGGTGTTTAAGGTGAACTGGTTTTATTGCTTCTAACCACTTGCCATTATCACACACCTCCTTTCGTTTGGAAGCCATAAAAACATCCCGTTTTTCATACATTCCAGACAAAACGTCTCGCTGGCCGAGCCAGCTGAGAGGAGCCATCTTTCAGCGTGACAGTGTAATGGTGTCTTTTCATCTCAAACAAACAGCTTCTGCCACAGAACAGTTGTGAATCCATAATAACTTCTCTGTGCAGGACTAGAGTCCTTTCAATTCTGCGCATCACTGTGGCTTGAACAGTGGATTCTTCAGTGTCAGGATTCACAAAGTAGCTCATAGATACAGTTGTCCAATAGATGTGGTACATTCATTTCTCCTGTACATTATTCCCCTGAGATTTTAACAGTAATTTGTCATTCTTTGAAAGCAAGCTGGCTGGCTGAGTTGGCAGAAACACACGTACCAATTTTTGTATTTGTTCACAAATAAGCCCTGTCAGATATGGAGATTTCCGATAGCAAACGTGCACGTTGCTGACAACACGCAACGTGTCAAATGTCTGGTATAACAAAACAGCACTTGAGACAAGGATCTCCTCTAAAATTAATTTACAAATCCAGTGCCTATCAAATACAGTGGGTCCAGTTCGTTTCATTTCAGTAGATGTTTTCTGTTAAAACACAAATTAGGAGATCATACCCCTGTCATCACATGCGGAAACAGCTGAGATATTAAAGATCCGTCTGTCCTCAAGGTCTTATGTTCCTAATACAGAAGAGGTGGTTTCATAGTGGTTAATGCAGACCTGGAAATGGAAATTAATAGAAATCCCTACAGGATCACCCAACATAGCAGATTTTGGTTGAGGCCAAGATTTTGTGTTTCTGTCAAATTAGTAAGGACATACATTATAATACATTTGCCTGCTTTTATTCCCATCACAAACCACAGAACTGCAGAATGATTGATGTTGGGAGGGACCTCTGGAGCTCATCTGGTCCAAACCCCCTGCTCAAACAAGGCCACTTAGAACCAGTTGCTCAGTCCTGAGTATTTCTAGGGATGGAGAATCCACACTCTCTTTTAAGGTACAAAACAATTAATTTAGCCTGATGTCTAAGATCTTTCAACAGCAAAAAAGAATGTCTGTACATGTTGCTTTAAAGACTTCCTTCTCCTATCTGTGCATGGATAGAAAGAGAATCTCTATTCAGCTGAGAAAGAAAAGTTTCTGATAGCATCCAGCACCCTCCACTGACCCTACAAAGTCTTAATCCAAAGGGATTGTTTTCTGCAGGAATTAGGTGGAGGATTCTAATTTCTTGAGATGTTATTGTCCTCATTCTGTTGATTCTGTGCAGTTAAATATTGATCGCATAAAATTTAGGAATAAATCTTGTATTTTGCAAAGTCCAAGGGCTGTGCTTAATTTTAAACAGCTTTATTACTTCCTAATGTACCGATCATTAGATATTTCAGTGAGTCAGTAAATTTCTAATTGTTTTCTACCACATTTTGGGTCAGCAAACTTAAAACCCAAACACAGATGTGAAATATGCATTTTGGGCTGGGTCAGAATGGGTTCTCTTACGAAAAAAGAGTCTCAGACTCTTCTTTAGTCTGGAGCAATGATACTTATTTAACCTAGCTGTTCATCTTGGCAAGGTATTACTGCTAAAGAGGAGATGGAGAAGATTCAGATATAATAAAAAAAGTGCAAGCATTTTGAGCACTTTTTAATTAAAAAGAGAATGATGAGGGTGACATACTTACAACAACTGAAAAACTGATTTCCCTGTTGTTCTTTTTTCCCAACAACTTACAACTGATTTTAAACTGAGAATTTGATATGACTAAAACTTTGTCTTCACTGACTCGCTGCTCTGAACTCTCCCCTACAACACACATCCCAAAGTTCAGATCATTCCTCTGTGCTCTGCTCCACTGACTCCATTTCCCTGTTTCCACAACGGGAATGTGCTTTAAAAATAGCACTGTTTAGCCCTTGGCTGAGACAGCTTCAGATCACCACAACAGATGCTTTCCTGAGCCAACGAGGTGAATTCCCATCCCATTTTTCAGCTGATGGCATTGTATTTCGGCTTCATTAAATGAAGTTTAAGTAGCGCAAGAAAAGCCATTCCTGGGCTATTTCATGCTCCATATAATCTTCAGTGGGCTGTTTTTCACCAGCATCGTGGGAGAAGGTGAGGGAGAAAGGAGGCTTCTGGCACCACAGGTAGCAGGGAATGGGAGTGCACTCTACCAAATGACATGGAGCCGCGCTAATAAGCCCGCAGGAAAAGGCAGGGAAAGCCAAGCCCAAATAAATAAATGAATAACGTGGAAGAGTGACTTAAAACAGCAAAAGTGACTCTGTGTGGCAGAGAGGTTATGGTACAGTTGGAGCTAACTCAAACAGGCAGAGTGAATGTAAAAATATTTAGAGAGAAAGAAGATTTGTGACTGGATGCTTAAAAGGAAAGAGGAAAAAAGCTGTAAGAGCCCCTCTAATGCTGTTACTGCTGATTCTGCTTTAATTACCTTTCTGATACATGGAATGTTGAACTTTCCAGGCATTCTGAGCAATTTAGCATCAACTTATTCTGAGACAAAACCAAGGCAGCCACATGCTAACCATTATTAAAGACTGTTTCAAAATAGAGAAGATCAACAAAGAACAGATAAAAGTGAACAAAACAACCCTGTTCCCCTCTGGGAACTCTGTCTTCTTCAGGATTCTACCTGGTATATTTTTAACCTTTGTGAGTTGGAGGTGTTAGGCAGCATCCAGTGAATGCCCAGTGTTACACCTTATGGCTGCTCAGAGACCACGCTCTTCTCAAAGGTGAACTTTCATTCTTTTGCCTAAAGGCTGCCTGGCACAGTGCATCTCTGAGCATATGAGATGCTAAGAGCAGATAAAACTGAGTGGGAAAAAAAAAAAAATCAAGATTTTTACTCTCCATAGCATGCTGTCATTTTAAAAAATATGCTAGTGCTCCAAATCAAACAAGATATATTAAATGGAGTTTATGCAATTCTTTTCTTAGGAAAAATGATACCCTCAAAATCTAAAGATTTCATTCACAGAGTAGAACGATTTCTCTTCATGTTGTTTTGATTTTACTTATATTATTTAATAGCATGTCGTGGCTATGAGTAGAGCTCAATATACACTATTATCTCATAATATTTTACTCTCTTTGTAAAATTGTTAACCATGACTCGCTACTCAGTAACTGATGGGACACTGCTTATGATTAAAAAATGTACCTCACATTGCAGTAAACCACAGTGTGTATTCAGCAAACTGTGTCAATACCAAGAGTGCCAGTCTGGCAGCATTTGGAAGTCTAAGTTCAGGAGAGGAAAGCCTAGAATCATTATTTTGGGTACACATGAGCCATGTAGAGTGCACAGTATTGAAGAGGGATCCCCAGAAGGCTAAAACTGTGCTGGGGACTTGTCCCAAAATGCAGAAGGGCTGTGTTGAAAGACTGGTGGAACATGACCACAAACTACTGAGCAGCACTTATTTGAAAAGTTTTAAAAATTATACTAATACATAAATGAATTGATTTTTTTTTTTCCCACTCATACCTTATTTTCAACTCCTACCATGAGGACAGTTTTTTGCTTGGATTCTATTCTAATTCCACATGGAGGAATATGAGAGATGAGGCAGCAGCAGGGAAGGTATTGGGCTTGTGCAATACCAAGTAACTGAAAACAGAGTAATCAACTTCATTTTAGGTATAATTCTGGTATACCAGTTTGAAAGAATCAGGGTCTGCAGGTTTTTTTCCTGTTTGATTTTGATTGGTTTTTTTTTTTTTTTTTTTTGGTAATATGGAGCAGTCTTGATTATGAGACTTTTATGGGATAGATCCCAATTTAATCTTTTGTGTTCTCACAAAATAATTACTTTTAAAAACCAGTGACAGTCAGGCATTGGCTGAAATCCTAGGAACATGTCAGACTTTCTGCAACCTCCTCTCTGCTCTCCCAACTAGGAAAGCAGCAACATTCCCCTAAACATGTCCTGCCACCACAGGGTAATCAAATATTGAGGTTCAACATCCAGTGCCAGTGACACATTATCTTCATTTTAAACAAGAACCTTCAGGAACTCTCTTATCTTGGCACACACAGACATCCAGTCTGAGCAAGTCATCATAGATTCCTATGCTCAAATCCATGGAGAGAAACAGGTATTTCCACAGGGTGGTTTATCAAAAACTGTTGTCTACATTAAACGGGAGGAGTGCAATATTTCCCCTCCTGATGTAGCAGAACTTGGGGAATTAGGCAGAATAGAAACTTAACATTTAAATGGCTGAAATTCAGCAAAAGTGCACCTCAACTGCAACAACTTCACTTTCTCCTTCCTATATCTGTAACCTCTTTATCCATTACCCTGGAGACCTTCTTTGCCTCCATGTTCTGAAGGCTCACTGGGCCTTTCTTCTCCTTTCCTCACTCTATCAAATGTTTTTGCTTACTTAAGGCTGAAAATACCTGGTTCATAACCTTCAAGTTAAAAGTTAGGATATACTCACCTCCTGCATCCTCAGTGAGCACATTTGTCCTACTTCAACTCACCCTGTAACCATGACAACTCCTCACTACATAAAGTCACTCATAAAAGAAAAAAAATTGCAAACCCATTCACCAGTGCAATAAAAGTGAAAGACTATCCCTTCATTACCAATGTTAAATTGCTATTGTGGAATGTTTTCTCATCCCTAAATAAGGAATTGTTATTCAAACTGGAAAGAAAGTGCATTATAAAGAGCTGTGAAAGATGAATCCAGGGGTGCTACAGCCTTGTGAGTGTTCTGTCCACCATAAGTGCAAGGAAAGGAATTTTGTCCTCTTTAACCTTATTGACCTCAATAAACAGAAGACTTTCTCAAATCACGTTTCCCGTGACAACACCTTTATATTATTTACCCCAAAAAAAGTGATCTCACATTTAAACTTTGGAACACCTCAGCAGCACTGAATTTTGAACCCGTTCTTAAGTAGCTGATGTTTAAACTTTTACTTTTGTGTCTTCATAATAGAAACAATAGAGGAGTTCTCCAGTTTAATGTCAGAAGTTATTTTCTGTGACTATTTAGCCTGACATTCCTGTCTAAGAGAGGAGAAAGATTCTCCCTATATGATCTATGCCTTTTGATTTATCATCATAAAAGTCTTTCAGTCTTCACTTTGTGACTTATATCATCAGGTGATGGGTTTTCCCCGGGGTTTAGTTAAACCTGACATTTGGGAATAGCTCAGCCTGATTAAATTCAAATTTTTTTCTTAATAAATGAGGGGCACTACAACCCTCGAATTTTAGAAAAGTTCGGTGAAAATTCCATTAAGTCAATCTTGCTTTCAACTGTTTTAACACCATCAAAAGTCAGGAAAACCTCTGGAAAACTAGACTAGGACACTCTGTTTTATCTGATGTCCCATAAAAAAAAGCAAACAAACCAAACATAGCTTTTCGGATGTAAACTCTGCTCCAGTAGAACTCTGAATTTATGTACTAGAAATAAGTAAACACAACCCGTGTTTCTTCTTAAAGACCCCTTCTATTTTCTTGCAAATCTTGTTGAGCTGATGGAAAGCAAGAATACTTCTCTAATCAGGGCACAAGTGATAATTACATATTTACAAGCATTTTTATTTGGAACAATTAACATTAAGAAAGGAACTTGATAAAGTCCTCTAAAAATCAAAGTAATATGTAGAAGATGAACAGGAGGTGACTCTCCAGGTTCTCACAGTGTAAGAACCAGTGTTAAGTGTCAGGCTGCAAGTTCAAAATGCAGTAGAGGAAATGTAACTCAGTTGTGGAATCACTGGACTAAAGTGCTCTGGAGGCCAATGGAGTCAAAAAAGGGGTTGCATGTTTTCAGGAAGGATAATTCATTATGCTAATTAGACTGATGAACACAGGAAAAAAGAAATTGTGCATAGACTGCTTTTCCTCTGACTTTTTCCATACAAAGTCATATATGGAAAGTGCTAGAATTTTATTGCAAGGTTAATTTAAGTAAAGTGGGAACAGACAGAGAAAGGAAATGTGAGTTTTGCTATGGAAAGGGCAATGTGAATTCAAAGGGAAGTAAAATGAGGAATCTAAGAGAAGAACCCTTGGGGACAAGACTGAGAGGGCTGCCATGAAATTGTGACAGGACTCTGAATTTTAACCACTGTTCAACACACACTTGACATTTTTCTGGCTCTTTGTATGCTTTGACCTAACAGAAAAGTGAGCAAGCGGTGTCAATCTCTTGTCCCTGAAAGACTCTGCCCTGGGCAATTTTCTGAATATCTGTTAAACTGGAACTTGATTTACATAGAGGCTTCACATATAATTCAGAAAACAATAGTCTAATTTTAACCCAAAGTTTCTCCCGGAGCTTGTCTCATCCCTGCATGTCACAAATTACCCTCATGTAAAAATCTTTATTCAGGACTCTGTTACCAGAGAGAACTCTCATCTCCTTCCCCCCTTTCCTAAATCACTCCCAACAACAGGGAACATTCCTATGGTGGTATTTTTTCTTTTTTCATTTTCTTTTTTTTTTTTCTTTCTAAGAGAAGGAATAATAAATATTAACTTGCAAAAGAAATTGAAAGGCATCGCTTCAGATATCTGCTTTTCCAAAGGGAAGTGATAGCAGCCATTAGCCTGTGACTTGCCTTAGGAAAACAAAACCTGTGACCTGGTTCTGTGATTTCAAACACCAGGACACGATGTACAGCTTGGAAAACCCAAGGGACACGTTTCTGAACGCTGAAGAGTAGAGCAGAAAAACTTGAGCACATAGAACATTCTGTCCAGTTCTGGGCTCCCTAGTACAAAAAATATATGGACATTATTATTATTAAGTTGCATTAACAGAAAATTTATCTATTTTACAGAATTCTACACTAGAAAAAGTATTGATGCACTGGCCTGTGCATAGGGCAGTGAATATTTTCTCATCAGACTTTAATTAGTAGTCCTTCTTTAAGCCTTCTTCTGGGGCCTTCACAGTATGAACAAAGCTTTCAGGCCAGGTAGCAAGAATTGGAAAACACTGAGCCAAGAAATCTTCCAGGAGAATGCTCTGCCTGTTGGATGAGTTAATGGGATCCACAGTGTCTTCTTGCCCTGGATCATCTTCTGTTTTGTCACACTTAGACTGAGAGGTGCACACAGCTGCAGTTCTGTTTGTCCACGTTTGTATCACTATCCATGAGCTCCAGGAAGGGCATCCCACCTCCCTCTAAATGTTGTAATAAGGTTTCTGTTTCAGAGCTGGTTCGTACCTGGCTAGGACAGACTGGAATGTTGTAGCTACATTTGTGAGCTTCTGTCCATTAAAACATACCTTAAACTTTGTTTACCATGTTCTTCAACTATAGATGTCCCTTTCCAATTTGTTTTAAATTGCACAAATTATATTTTTACCTTCTTGTCACTCCATTCACCCTTTCTTCTTTCCTATCTACTCTGTAATCATTTGTCCCCTCAGAACCATATCCAATGCATCAGGACTTGTATAAATCACCATAATCCAAATAAAAGGAATGCTGACAGATGAACAACACGTAAAACACATCCTGGACCATTCCTAGAATGCTCATAAACTATAATGATACAAATCAAGAGTAAAAAAATATGACCAGCCTGCTGGGATCCTCCAGCACACAAAGTCTGATATATATCTCCCCCTAGATTTTCCACCCAAGGGGAAACAAGCCAGGAGCAACACTCCCCACACTTTCTCTTTTCCAAGCACAATGAGTGTGAATCCAAAATAATTCCTCTGCTGCCTTGGGCACTCAGACATTGTTAATCAGATTTCCTTCCTCCAAGCAAACATAAACACCTCCATAGCTTATGTGTGCTATGAAGGCAAATCCTCCAGAGCTTTCCCACTCCTTCTGCAGGAATACCAGACTGCTTAAACGAAGAAATGGCACAGGAATCTCTTCCAGGCTCTCTCCCTGCAGCCAGGGATGCCTCCTCTCCCTCTATGTACAATTTAGATACCACCCTCCTGTTTCTGTGTACATCACAGAATTTAAGTGGACAAGCACAAAGCAGTTAAGCTGCCTATAATCCCAACAAAGATTCAGCAAATAGATCACATGCAGAGAGCCTTACTAGTGCCTTCTGAACAGGCTTAGGTGACAGAATCCCATGTAGAGACTGTTTGAGAAGGGAAAGACAAAAGAAGCAACAAAACCTGCCTTTCCCCACAGCAATGACAAGTCCTACAAAGTGGAATAAATCCCTTTGAATAGACTGCATAGAATTCAGAGCAAGTGAGAAAAAAACATTCCTCAACTCAAATAAAGAGCATCTCCACATTTTCCAGAGACTGCAACAGACGTTTTCAAGAGTAGCTAATTGTCTTTGGCCAGGACTTAATTCAATAATGTTGGAGGCCTGAGGGGAATTCCTGGTGCTAGCAAATTAAGATCTTGGTAATTAGCAATGACGGGGCAAACCACCCTCTGTGATCACAGAAAATGCCTCCTACAGCAGCCCAGTCCTCCCCAACGAGCAGCACGAGGAGAAAATATGGTTAAACAGCATCTTGTCATTGAATTGCTTTGTTACATAAAGTCTAAGGCCTTGAGCAGTCCCAAAACATATGGTGTGGAGAACCTTGCTTGGAGTTTCATCCCCCCCTTCTATCCCACTCCTTGGTAACTGCAGCTGTCAAGCTGGCCTGGCTCCAGCACGTCCAGGGCAAGCTTTTCCCAGGATGAGTTAATTGCAGGGCCCACAGTGAAATCCCAGCTCTGAACGGTGTCTCCAGCCCATGTCCCCCTTTGGTTCTGAAAGTTTCTTGGGTGTCTCTTGCAGCTCTGGAAGCAGCAGTGCCAGCACAGATGGGAACAACTGGACTTCTCAAGCTTTCCTGCCTGCAGTCAAGCCCAGTGATGAAGCAGCTCATAAAAACCTGCCAGATGAATCTGGCTCTGTGATAACGTTGTCAATACACCCCTGAAGTAAATAAGAGTGAAGCTCCTGCTTTGCTGTGCAGAACGTAGGGATAACGGCATAGGACTTAAAGGGCCCATCTGTTTTGTAAAGAGAAAATTTCAAAGTGCTTCCTGCTCATCCCCCCCAGTAAAATTCATAATAATTAATGGAGTAGGCTCCGAACAATGGAGAAATCTTTATCAGACAAACGGAACTTCAAAGCTGAAAAACATTAGTAAATAATGTCAATTTAATTCAAAATCTGTCTCCAAAATACAATTCCTCTTGATAATAAGAAATCACATTTCAACCCATCACATCAAAGTAACTGCAGAAAGGCGATTTACAATGAAAAACCTTTTCATTTCTGTATTACCTTCTCCTTAGCCCAAAGAGATATTTTATATATGAATATATTTTTATCTATAATTTCTAAATATATTTGTGTATGTATAGATACATGCAATTTATTTTTATTTTGTGTATATCCAGGTGCCCACCAATGTGCTTCTCTGCCAATAAAAGCATCCCATTTCACTTAAATTATTATCTCCAGGATCCTTATTTTTATCCTGTTTCCAGGAAAACAGTCAAAACTTTATACCCAGGGAAACTGTGCAACATCCCAGTTTCACACTTTCTTTCACAGGAGTTACAGAGTCTCCCTTTGACACACTAAGGTGTGGGGTTTTTTCTGGTGTAAAACTTGAGTTCAGGAAGTTCTTTGCATTGTAACTTTGCATTCTTTGTGTTGTAACTTTCAATCACACTCTAAATCCCTCAGGATTACTATTTTGGGGTGAGCTCCCAAGTGCTTTCTAAGACACATAAAGGTCTCTGTACTCAGAAGGTTACAGACCACATTGTGGTGTCACTCCGGCCCCCATCTGTAAAATACAGAATAAACTGCTGGGTTTATTTTGTAGCCAAACCACAAGCATTTTTTTTTTACATTAAAGATCAGGGACAGGTTCCCAGAAGATGCTAAAGGGAAAATATTGCATTCCCTACTTGATGCCTCACAAGGTGATTTACCCAAGGTCACATAAGAGGTTTGCAGTGGTTCACCCCTCCCATTCCCATTATAATTATGATCTAGAGGACTCTCTATTTCCAGTTCCCACCTCTGTAGTCTGTCTTTCAGTCTTAATCTGTAAGGCACTATTGCATTATATTATATCACAGAGCATAACTGTATTATGAACAACAAATAACTGTCATTAGGACCATCTTCTTAGTCCTTTTTAACTTCCTTAAGAACATCTGGGTTTGAGCCTCCTATTGAATGGCCTGATTTGCTTGTATCAAAAGTAAAAAGATTTTTAAGAAGTCTTATGTAAAGCTCAGGAGCAGAACTAGAAACAGCCTGTTAAAATGAATGACTTGTGATAAGCAGAAGAATGGGACAAATGAACCATTTTATCAGCTCCCAGCGTAGTCAAGTCCACTCCAGTCTTCAAATGCATTCAGAATAATTGCTCACTGTTGTGTGAAATCTCTCCAATGAAATAACTTCAGTATTGCCTGCCCTCTGTTACTCATCTAGGGTGTTATCCCACTGACAGGCCATCAAAATGCACAAATTCTGGAAATGAGCAGGAAGTGGCCTCTCTGGGCTAAGTTAAATGAGAGTTGCACTTGCATCACTATGGAGCAGGAGAGCAGACAAACCCAGACACAGGTCCTATGTGGCTTTATGAGCAGAGGGAAAAGGTGCAGACATTCAGCATTTCATTCATGGCTTTCTCCATCAGTGCAATGACTGCTCTGAACTGAAGGACTTCACAAAGATTGCAAAAGCAATGAGGCAATTAACACCTTGCACTGCACAACAGTCTGGGATTTGATCCCTTCTGAACCCTTTCTGTCTGGGCCTGTAGTTACATTTGAACTTTGTGAATGCAAAGTGAATTCTGGGTCTGCTGAAGAGAAGGGCACCAACATCACTGACCTCAGCCAGTAAATGCACAGAGAAGTTCTGATTTCCCTCTTTGGCTGATGCACAGCCCAGTTCCCAGTCAGGTACTAAGCAATGGGGAGTTAAAGCACAACAATGGACATGAATCCATAAACCTACTTGCATTTATAATATTACCAGTGGCTTGTGTTGCTGTTCTGTCCCTGTATTGTGTCCGGCTGGGACAGAGTTAATTCTCTTCCCAACAGCCCATATGGTGCCGAGCTTTGGATTTGTGACTAAAGCAGTGCTGATATCACACCCATGGTTTAGCTACTGCCAAACAGCGCTCACACAGCTTCCAGAGCTTCTCTGTTTCTCAGTCTGGCCCCTCAGCCAGTGGGCTGGGGGTGGGAAAGAGGCTGGGAATGGACACAGAAGTGACAGCTCAGCTGACCCAAACTGATCAAAGGGGTGTTCCATGCCCTGAGATATCATACTCAGCAATGGCACTGAGAAAGTCTTTCCAAAAGAGACACTGCTCAGAGATCAGCTGGGCATTAGTCTGCAGGTGGGAGGTGGTGAGTGTCTGCCTTTGCATCCCCTCTTCTTTTTGTCTGTATTTCAACCCCCAAGCTTTCTTTCTTCTCTTTTGATTCTGTCCCCCATCTGCTGCAGGGGGCAATGAGCAAGGAGCTGGTGGGTGCTTAGCTGTGTGACAGAACCCACCACAGTCCTATAACCTCAAATTCAGCCCCTCCAAAACCAGTTCAAGAATAATAAAAACAGACCCATGCATCCCAGGCAACTCTAAACCAAACTGACCACTGACAGGACCGAATAACAAAGTTTAAATGATTACAGAAAGCTCATTTTAGTGCAAAACTGGAGCTCTGTGTAAGGTCAGTGACACAGTCTTCAATATAACATCGCAGTAGGTGCAGATAACAGGATGGAAGAAATCCATACATGGGTGGGACTGTCCCCAAAAATATCCTCTCTTTAAAATGGCTCAACTTACAGAACAGAAAGTCAATACAGGGAACAGTGCATTTTTGTTCCCTTCCTGGCAGAAGCTAAAACACCGTCTTCAAAGTACTAAAATGCCCACACAGTC
Organism: Ptilonorhynchus violaceus; assembly: GCA_013397565.1. NCBI lineage: Eukaryota > Metazoa > Chordata > Aves > Passeriformes > Ptilonorhynchidae > Ptilonorhynchus > Ptilonorhynchus violaceus. The sequence continues at coordinate 55,821 of VZRJ01000970.1, forward strand.
TTTGTGCTTGTTTACAATTAGTTCAGAGAGTGGTTTTCAGAAGTGTGGAGTGGATGTAGGTGTGCAGTTCTTGACAGATTTTTGCCCCTCGATGCTCCAAATTGCAGCACTCAGAAGATGCACTCAATAAACACCGTCACAAAATACCCGTTACTGTGCCTCGTGGAAGTGTGCTCTCTCCTGACCTGGCTGATCTCTGTGGCAGCTGCATGAGACAGAGGGGAAATAATCTTGTATTTCAAAGCTTTTCCTTCTTTCTTCATGTCAGAAATACACACAAAAAATCTCCTTTGGGTATTACAGAAGCCAGCTCGGAAAGTTGGTAATACAACAGTTCATTCTCTCCCCCGGGCCAGAGGATGAGAAGATTCAAACTCTTGCTGTGCCCCAGGAACCACAGCACCCTTAGCTGGGGCTCTCTGTGAGCAGCATCTGCTTCCCTGGGCTGTAGTCAGCAGTTTTGGTCAGCAGTGCAAATCTGAGAGTCCATGGAAGTGAGTTAGGCTAAGCTGGTACCTTACAGTTTTGTTTTGTTTTGTTTTTATTTCTTTTTCCTTTCTTTACTTTTTAGCAGCAAATACGGAGTCCTTGAACTGTGGCGGATTCTGAAACTCTCTTCTCCATCTCTCATCCTGAGTTCTTGCCTTAGCAACTTTCTTGGCATTTAACTGCACAGTGAAATCAGATGCCATATGAAAAAATATTTCATTTTGCCAGTTTTGAACGTGCAATTTTTCAGTTTCATTCAATATCATCTCTCTCATGTTGTGAATCACAGAGGACTTAAATTCCAAATTTCTTTCCTCGATTATTCATTATTTAATACACTTTTATCAGGCTCCTTCTTATTCAATCTTAATAACAAACAAATCCCATCTGTTCTGTTTCTCTCCACATTAATCATTTCAGAGTTTGCATTGTTAAACTTTATAGGAAAAAGAGTCTTTGTTTCTATCTCCTGTCTGGAAGAGTGGGAAGCACCACACACTGGGACATTCAGCTCTGTCAGACTTCTCACAGAAATCTTCTGTTTGTCAAAAAATGCATCTTCTGGGTGGGGGTGGGTTGTTTGCTTCTGCTGGGTTTTGGATTTTTGCTGCTGTTGTTGTTTGTGATTTTTAATTCTTTCTCAACTCTCCCAAACTCTCTTCCCTGAGTGTTTTATTTGCCTTCTATAAAAATGAATCAGCTGATGAGCACAAGGCAATGTGAAATATCTTATTGTGCATCATCAGTGGATTGTGTCATTCCCAAAGCACAAATTCCAAACAGTATTTAGAAGATAGGTGGCTCTTGAATCCAGATTAGTCCAATTTTGGGCTGCCCTGCTGAAGTTCTGGGATAAAAATGATTCAAATTAAGGTTTCAAAGTACTTTTTGACTATCTGAGCAAGGCTGTTAATTCATTTTTAAGTCAAAACACTTGGACAAAAAACAGCTTCTGAAACCAAAGCAATGCACATTTCTTCCTTCATGTACTGATCCTGGAAAAATAAGGAACACGCTCACCAGACTTTGGAAATTGGCAGTCTACACCAAAATTCACGTGCCCTGCCCAGCTGTTGCTGCCTGAATGTTACAGATTTTGGAATTCTGAAGCAGGACTGTCTCTGGATGCCTAAATGCAGTAAAACTAGAACCTCGAATCTATCTCTTCATCCCTTATATCTGACACTGTTTAGCCTGGGATTGCAATCTCATTCTTTTATCACCTCTCCAAAGGCGGCATCTGAAGAGCCACAAGACAATCCCAGCAGCATTAACAGCAGAGAGCTGAGGAGACAGGAAGCTCTGGGAGCTGCTTGGGTTTGGGGATGACTGCAGCTTCCCAGGAGTCCCTCAGCAGCCCTTTGAAGGGGGGACAGGGCCAGGTAGGCAATGAGATCCTCAAGTATTTCAGTCACACTGATCTTGTCAGCTCTGACAATTCACCTCCTCCAGGATCCCGGATTGTGCTTAAATAGTGGCTCAGGAAACTGAGCTGGCTGCTCCATATTGCCAGAGTGGAGGACTAATTATACTGACATTTGAAAACTGAAGGTTAATTCAGAGTGGAGAACCATAGAGGAGCTGATACAAAGTCTGTATGAACTAAAACCTGGGCATTTACCTGACAAATACTCTGAACTGAGCTGGAATATTCTGTGCAACTGTTGTAAAGATAAAACCTTCTTCCTAAGTGTGTGAGCATGATCCCCACTGGAGTGACAAGCCCTGTATGAATTACTCCAGCTGAAAACCTAAACCATGACTTTCATTTTCGCAGAGATGCTTTTGTAAACTCCATTTAGATCAAAGAAGGTTTTCATGCTGGGTTTTTCCTTTAATTGGGCAGACAAAGCATATACTAATTAGCTGATCTAACACTGTAAAAATTATCCTAATCTTCTGGTATTTTGCACAGCTGAATGTCTCTGAGCAAACCCAACAGGGAAGTAGAGAAGAATTATATAGAGGTTAGAATGGGATAAAAGTCCTTGATATAAAGAACTTTTATCAAAAATAGAAGACAAAATAAAACTGCTTGTAACTTCATGTAACAGTGCCTTTAGAGTTTAAAATGCATAAATATATGGGAAGAGAAAATGGCTTTCCCTGAACAATACAGAGAAGAAAAAAATCTGCTATTCCTGTAGAATCTTTACTGCCTAATCAGATTTCCTTACTCCAAGAAGCAGTGTAAAAATAGCATTTGCTATTTAATGTGTCTATTTATTTGCTATGTATGCACATACAGAATTTTAGCTAGTAAATTTGATATATCTGTGAGTGTAAAGTGCAACCACTTCAAATTAGTTTGATCAAAGATCAGACATTAGGCTGATAAAAATTCTATGGCTTCTGGAAGAGGCTGGGGAAGCAAAGATAATAATGTCCTCAGAGACCAGCACCTTGCAGTGCTTTTTAGGGCCATTTACGTGTAAATAAGGTATTTATAAGCTCACATAGGTGTTAGCCGAATCTGAATTTGGAATATTGTTCCCAAAAAAATAGTACGATTTGTGTTTCTGCCTGAGCTTTTCCGAACTGTTTGTTTAGTGTTGTTCCTGTTTGCATTGCACCTCCTGCTGGGATCAATAGTGCTTGTGCTGAGACCCTGTACGTGTGCTCAGCCCGAGGAGGGTGATCACACAGCGTCTGCCTCCTAAATTGCAAAAGGCCACATTGTTATTGGGGTCTGTGCAAAAGGTAAAAACCATTTGTGCTCCCCAGCGATCTGCTGAAAGAATCAGATTTAACCCTTGGCCGGGTTTTGAAAGGAAAGGAATGCTGATGGATGATTGGCATTTCTGGATTGGTTCTGCTCAAAACTTCCTAGCATGGGTAAATGTTTACTTTGCTAAACCATAAGTATTTTTTAAGGTTTCAAGTCCAAATGACACGCACAATGCAGAGGGTTTGGAGGGTTCTTAGGAATGTTCCTAAGAAAGAAAAGTTATTCTTTGAAAGAAGAAGGTATCAGTCTTTCTTAGTTGCATGTGAAACTTCGCCAGGATTTTCAGGACGAAATAAAGCCTTTTGAGACTTCAACCCTGAACCATTTAAAGCACAAATAACTTTTTCGGATCAATAATCACATTTGTAAGTATCCACGCCAACCACACTCTTCAGAAATTTGGGAAACAGCACTTTTTTTGAAAAGAAGCTAAGACTAAAGTTTTTTCTTTACAGGAGAATCAATAAGAGGGAGAAAGGGAGGCATTTCACAACTCTGATTGTGTTTCTGCCAGGTGTGATCAGCTGGAGTGAGAGGATGTTTGTCAGCACATTAATGGGTACCTGAGGAACAGCACCAACCATTTATGATGTTTCTTCTCTTCTTAATCCTGCTTAGTCTAGTCTTTAACAAGGATATCTTTGAGGGAAGGTGGAGTTTTTGGGGGGCAGAGGTGAAAGGTTAGAACGATTCGGTTTGGGTTTTTTGGGGGGAGTTGCTTTGGGATTTTGTGGGTATTTGTTTTGATTTTCGTTTTGTTTTTCCAAAGGCACACACTGGGGCACGGTATCAAACTGCAAATGGGACGTGGGAATTGGCTGCAAGTCTCAGTGCTTGCCAATGTAAACGAATGTAGATGTGCACAGAGAATTTACCAATACTCCAGCCCTGTGCACACAACCTGGCATCGCAGCTCCACCCAGAAAGGGATCGACTTCCCAATTCTTTCTGCTCCATCTTTTTCAAAAACTAAACTAAACTCGGAATGTTTATATAACAATGAGCAAGGAAACTTCAGTACAGCAAATAATTTGAGCCACAGACTTTCAGTTGGCGTTTCATCTGAGTTTTGGCAACTTATGCTTTGGCAGAGCTTGCAAATTCAGCACACAGCCAAGCACAGACACCACTGGGACTGACTCTAAGCATCAGTTTAGCATTGCTTTTTTGTTATTCGTTGTTGTTCGAGCTATTTTCCTATTTTATCCTTTGCCTTTAACCTGTTATTTCCCAAGCTGTGCGTGGAAGTAAATTAGCACCATATAAATCCCCTCCCATAAACACAAAGGAAAATCCAGACAGAAACACCCAGGAAAGAGCTTCAAACGATACAACTGTTGGGAAACACTTCATAATCCCTGTTGCATTGTTCTTTTCAAAACAGTGTCTGCACACATCACCCATGCCTTTCTATCACACGTTTATCAAGCGCTGTGTGTAAAACGATCAGAACATTTCCACAGCTGAGGCAGCCAGACTAAAATCCCAAAAGGGCACATTTCACTCAGTTCACTCAGCACCAGTAACCTCTGACAGGAAAGTGTTCCCAGCACCTCACACCCTGCTTTTAGAGCTGTCAATAGTCCCATTTGCACCTTTCCAGAGGGAAAGCCAGGATGCTGTACAGCCAATCTGATACACAAGCCTGCTAAAGTGTATGGTGAAAAGAATTAGTCCTCACTCTAAAAAATCTTCAATAATAGTTCTGAAAAATTAATTAATTGACCTGGATTTGTATATCAAGGTGGCTTATGGTAGCTATATAATTTAAGTAATTAATGTGTGAGAAATCTAACAAGAAGATTATTCTCATCAATACTTCTACATGCCCTCTAATTCGATTTTTTTTTCTTTACCATCTCCCCAGGATATGACCGTGACTACTCAGGTGAAAGGCCCATTTATCCCAGCAACTTGTCTCTCATAGTTCTTTGCCATTGATCACTGGAGAAAAATATATACAATGTCAAGCAGATATTATATTTCCCCCATCATTACCACTGTCTCAGCCCACAAATATTTGTAGCTCAGAGCCAGGGTTGTATTTTATGTATATTGTAGTTCTCAATGGATTTCCCTTTAACTAATTTGTCTACTTTCCCATTGAGCATTTTACTTTGTAAACCTGAGTGTCCACATTTTCTGATAAGGATTTCTACAACTTACCTTCACATTATAGCTTAATAATTTCTTCTTTACTTAAATCTTACTTCTAGATAGCTTTCCATCAGCTTCAGCCCCCCAGACTAAGCAGGAGGTAGGTGCCATGTCCTGCAGTTGAACATAAACTATTGCCTACTCATAAAGGAGGAAGATACTCTTTCTGCTCGAAAGGTTTTGATTTGTGGAAGTGAATAGCTGTTTTACAAGGGAGAAACAGCTAATTTTCAGGAATTATCTGAGCCTTTACAGATCCAACAGTGCAGGCATTTAACTTCAACCTGCCTTCCTTTCTCACAGGAGGACTAACTCTGCCAGGAGATTATCTTTATCCTTCTCTCCAGTCTCCATGTGCAGAGATCCCACACCCTCCTCAGCATATCCCAGGGCTTCTCTCTCCTCATAGATACAAAGATTCTCCTAACTTTGGCTGCTGTTGGAATTCAGCAAGGGGTGAAACAAAGTCAGCAGGTTCAAGCCTTTGTGCCTGAGGACAGCAACAGAAGAGGAGCTTGGATTGATTCGTTAGATGCAATGGCCGGTCTGGGCTCCACCCCTCACCTGTTCAAAATGAAGAAAGGAAGGTGGGAGTCAAAATAAAAGAGAGGGGTTACCCAGTTTACCACATGAAATGCACAAAGTGTGAATAGACTCTTTATAAGAATAATATTTGCAAGCTCACAGTGCAAGCTGCTGCTGTTTCCCACTGGTGTCCAAAGTGCCTGAACTGGGTGAACTCAGGGGGACTTGCAGGCAGAGGAGCAACCATGTGAGGGACCCCACTGTGTATTTTAGCCTCCAGGAAAATGAAAACCATCCTGCTCCAGAAGAAAATGAGAGGCATACAAATTCAGAATATGTCAGGATTGTCACATGCCAGAAACAAATCTGAAGGACATGAAGAAAAAAATTACTTCACTGGGGATGCATCCCAGTGGAAACAGCCAGATTTACTCTTACCTCTAGAATACCCTCCTGAAAATGTGTGCTCTGAATCCAAACCAGAAGGGTGATGCAGGTCACTGTGACTGCAAAAATCTGCCATCACCCCTATTAACAGATGGAGTTTAGGTCTTGGGATGGATCACATAGTTTTGGAATTGAGCACACATCCTCTAAAATAATGAGAGCCTCAAGAAGAGCGACTTCACCAGAACCATCAGGAAAACAACTGCTGGCACTTCAGGAGGTCTGCAGGACCTGCCAGAGCAAAGCAAATAAAGAGAACACGTTTGTGATGACAGCACAGTAATGGGTGAAAATATGGATATTCTGTATTTCCAAATAAAGGATAAGTCACAGAATAGAGTCACATAAAAATGGAAAACCAAGACTGGCATCTCTCTTGGGTGGCAAGAAGGGAATCAAGCCCACAGGGTACATTTTGCTACAGAAACACTGGAGGACTGCGAAACAGAAGTGAGCTGCTGGGGAGTCTCATTTGCTTTCATTTAAATTTTTGCCTTAAATAATTTCAATATCCTAGGCATGCTGGAAATTTGGGAGCAGAAAGGCATTCCAGTGCCAGGCTACAAAGTTCATGAGTGAGCAAGCAGACATTGCCAGGGTTGGGTTGAGGGAATAAAGCCATATGCTAAAGCAACCTTGGATTTAAACCAACATTACCTACACAAGCAGCATCCAGGCAGGATGATAACACTTCATAAAACATGTTGTGTGAGAAATCACCCAGAAAATGACAGCTGGAAATGCAGCAGGAACAGGAACTTTAATAACCCAGCTTCAGATGGAGGAAAGACTGTGTCAGGATATAACCCAAACAATCCATGATTAACAAAAAGAAATGGCCAGGGAACACAAAAGGGAAGATATAATCCTTTAGTTTTACAGGATTTAGCCCAAGAGTGTTCAGTTGACGAAACTGCACCACAGTTTGGTCTCAGTAAAGTCTTATGTTCCAGTCACACACTCCCAGGGGAGTACACAAAGTACAACAAACCCACAGGACTTACAGTCAACTTCAAAAATAGGAGCTACAGAAAGAAACAGAAAGCCCTTAAAAAGTAGCTCAGGCTACATAAAAGAATAAAAACGTTACAGGTGCCACTCGACAGTCAGCACATGTGAGGTCTGAGGACAAGGTCTGGCCTAGAAACAAAGCAAAAAATGTTATTACACATGAGAGGGTGTCTGTCAAAAGCTGAAGAATCCAAAGAAGAAACAAAGAGCAGTCAAATGTGAAAGCAGATTAAATGTGAAAATACCATAGTGGAGGGCGTCCAAAAGGAGCTGGAGTAACAAGGGAAAGGAGTTTAACAAAAAAAAAAAAAAATAAAAAAAAGAAAAGAAAGCAAAAGAGTGTATTTCCTCAAATACATCAGAAACAGCAGTACTGCCACAAAGCCCACAGCATCAAATGGTGAGAGGACTTGTCATGGTATAACACTAATGAAGAACCACATGGCTGCTCATTCACCCTCCCCCAGCAGGATCAGGGGAGGAGAACTGGAAAGGTAACAGTGAGAAAACTCATGGGCTAGGGTAAAAACAGTTTAATGACTGAAATAAAATGAAATAAATGAAAATGCATTATCATGAACAGGAAAATAACAAAAAGAGAGAAGGATAAATGAAAAAACTAAAACATCTGTGTTACCAACAGTGTTCTCAGCTCAAGTGCCAAACGCAGCCTCAGTGATAAAGAAAATTAATCCTATCCCAGCCAAAACCAGCACAGGACTACAAATGTAGAATTCAGGAAAGGACATTAAACTAAAGCAATTCTTTTCATTAGTATTCGCTGCAGAACAAGGTGCAAAGATTTCAGTATTCTCGCTCTTATCTTTCTGAAACTTTTGAAGTGACTTCAAAAGATGCAATGGATAGATTGGCAAAGTGAATGGTAACAGATCTCTGGAATTGCTAGAGGTAACCACCATGAAACACACCAAACTTATAGCTACTCACCCAGAAATCCTAAGAAAACCCAAGGATGAACAAAGCGTTTTGCTACAATTACCAGTGTGTAGTTTCTTGCTTTTTACTAGAGGACTAAAGAAAATAGGAAAAACAACACCCAAGAAAAACAAATCTGAAAAAGTTTCTAAGTGACACTTAAGGAATAGGCCAAATTAATGGAAACTGTAGGAAGGAATAGGTCAAGTGGACCTTTGTTTAAATGTGACACACTCTGAAACAGCCACTGTGGCATTTGCAAATTGAAGTTCTGCCTTACAAACCTTTTGGAGTTTCTTAAATGGGATCAACAAATTTGCAGATAACAAAAGGTCTTTTTGGATTTCGAAAAGCCTTTTGAGAAAGTCACTCATCAAATGCCTTTAGTGAAACTGAGCAACCAGAACTGAGACAAAAGGTCCCAGTAGAGATAAATTATTGAATAAAAGACAAACACAGGTGGTAGGAGTAAGTGGTGGGTTCTTACAATAGGTAGGTCTCAAGTGGAGTTCTGCAGGGTCTGGTTTAGGCAAGTGCTATTTAGTCTATTTGTAAAGAACAGAAAAAGAGAAAGTAGTGACATGCTGAAATATCCTAATCAGAGTTATTTAACGTAGTAAGGATGGAGACAGTGACAGAATTCCAGAAGAACTTTATAAGACAAAAGTGACTCAACAATAGAATGGCAGGTGAAATCCAATTAAAATAAATCCAAAGTGATGTTTGTGGAGGAAAACCAGACTTGGCTTTACAAAAATATCCAGATTTCCTTGCAAGCATCAGCCTTGAGCTTTGCAGAATTTAAGAAATCAAGTTTAATGGAAGAGTGAGAGTGGACTTGGAGGGAAGGCGATTCTGCTCCATGGACAGCCTGGAAAGTTTCTACTGCTTCAGTTCTCTCAGCTTTGGAAGGATGTAACAGACCTGGATATAGCTCAGAGAAGAATAAGAAGTATGTTCATAGGTCTGAAGTGGTTTTCATCTGAGGAATTAAGGTTTGTAAAGAATAAACCAGTACTCCTCATCAACACAAAAATGAAGTGAAAAGTAAAACAAAAATATTCACGTTTGGAAGAATTATCTGACTTCTCATAAGCTATTCTTGCCTTTCTGCACCAATCCCCTGAGGACCATTGTCAGGCTTGCTGGATTAGATGAGCCTTCTCTCTGACCCCTACAGTCCTTCTCACATCATGCACCAGCTCCCAAAGGAAACCCACTGCTTCACATGGGCACCAGTGACTGACATCAGCAGATTGCTAGCGTCTCATGATTTGATATCTGCTACTGAAACAAAAAAAGAAGATTGAGACAAGATTGTTGAAAAGGATATTGCAGGTTAAAAATAAACAGCAACTCCTACAACATGTGCCCCTGTTCTGAGCACAGAGTGAGCAGGCAGCAGCATTTGTAGGCTCAGTTGCAAGCAGGGCACTGGCAAAGCACTGCTGCCTGGTGTAGTAGCAAGGTTTGGATTTGCTACCCCCCAGCCAGCCTTTACAACTGCTCTGTCCTCTGCCTGAGGTGTTGGAACTTACTGTTTGCCAAAATAAAAAATGAATAAAGAAAAAAAGGTCTTTCTGCAGGAGCAGCAGCTTCTGGCAATAACTCTGGTGTCTAAATCGCACTCAGGACTGTTTTACAGCTCATTTTACTAATTTCAGACTGATACTGTGGCCCTTTGTTTTAAACAGTAGTAACTTGTAGTTAAACAGCTTGTCATCAACAGAACTACACAAGTCAGGCTTTCCATATTCACAGATGTCTTTTCATTGATAAATGCAAGTAACACCACATAATTTTCCCACTTAATCCTTTAAAAAGCCAGGCTCATGTTGTACCTGCAGAGCAATGACACTCCCACCTCTGCAAATCACTTTTGAAGATGTCAGGCACTGTCATTTCCTCCTCAGTGGAGGAAATATTGGGGCCGAGAATCCACACTACCTGAGCAGCCAGCCTGGAATAAAAAAATCTAAACAAAACAAAACCAAAACAGAAGGGAAAAAAAACCAACAAGAAAAAAAACACCTTCATATGCCTTTCTGATCTCTCACAGAAATTTCAGCCACAATTTGTCTCCCTAGCAAGGATCAGTTTAGCCCATGTGGCATTATTTATCTCTACAGTCTGTAGGGTTTCATGTAATTTTAAGCTGCCACAGGTCTATTCCAGGTTGTGCAGATCTCACACACCTTGCAGGTACCTCTAGTGCTGACAGAGCTTCCTCCTCCGGGACACTGCTGCTGTTCTGCACTGCTGGCACAGGAGAGAGCAAAAAAACTATTTCCATTTCAACTAATGCTGTGAAACTTCTCCTTCCTTTCAAAATACTTTTCTCTTCCTATTTCTCTCCCCTTTTAAAGCCTTCCAGTGGATGTGCTAGCAAGGCAAAGCAGTACCAGGGAGCCTTTGAACAAGCTACAAAACCCATTTACTGTTAAAGCATTCTTTGCTGATGACACTGCTGTTTGTATTAACACATCAGAGTGCAGCCTGTAGTGATGTTCCACCAATGACTGGTCATAAAAGCTCAGTCCAGAGAGTGGAAAGACACCCCTAGAGAAGCTGCAGTCAGATCAACAAAGTCAGCCTGACCTGTTGCACACAGGAGACTCTTTCACAGGATAAACACCAGGCATGAGAACAGATTGTTCTCCAAGGTGAACATCACACACACAAACAGTGGCAAACACAGATCTTTCATTGGCCTCCCAAAGTTCTTCGGTGCCTGAGAATAAATCAGCTGCATCACCCAGACTGTCACCTGAGCAGACTGTGCACACTGGCGAATGAAGGAAGGGAAGTTCCTCTCTTAGGCAGGTGTGCATCTGCAAGAACAAGGCACAGCCCCGTGTGTGATCCAGGATCAGCTCAAGATGGCTCGACAGGTCCTGGGGGAAAAAATGTACAGATAGATCAGATAATTAATAACTATTCCCTGGCAGCAGACAGGTCACAAGGAATTAATTTCCATTCTATCCCTTCCGTGACTGTGCACTAATAGCCTGGCTCACACACTCCTTGGCAGCCTTTATTTAGTGTTGCCTTGGATAAGTGAGCCTCCATCTCCTCACCTTTAGCCAGGCTGAGTAGAATCCAACTCTGTAAATCATCTTGTGAACAACTCATGGAATAAAGGGGCCACAAATCATTCTGCTGAGGTTCTTTTGTGAGCATCTTTGTGTCTTTGTCCATGAATAATGAGAAACAGCAGAGCCACAGGAGGGCTTGTTGGACGAAAAGGCTTTAAACAAGCAGAGGTCACCGTGTCTGAATCCTCTCAGTGCTGCTGCCCAGCCATGGCATGGAGCAGGCAAGAAGACAAACTTTAAAAAGTGTGAAAGAAATCAGAATCATAGAATGGCTTGGGTTGGAAGGGACTTTAATAAACACCTCATTACAACAGCCTGCCATGGGCAGGGACACCTGCTGCTAGACCAGGTTGCTCCAAGCTCCATCCAGCCTGGCCTTGGACACTTCCAGGGATGGGGCAGCCACAGCTTCTCTGGGAAATCTGTGCCAGTGCCTCACCACCTCAAAGAAGTGGTGGTAAGAGCTTCTCTACCATCTTAGGAAAACATAAAACTCATGGAGTATGGGGTTTCCCAGGACACGCGTCTTCTAAAGAAGCTCACAGTACCTTAGTACCACTTTTAGAAACCACACAGCTTTGATGGGATTTAGGCTTTGGATCTTTATCCAAATCTCAGTGAAAAATTAATATCAGGGAGAACAAACAAAAAAAATAAATACATACTCAACTCCTATGTTACAAAACCTGTTTCTAGGACTGGGGTTGCTGAAAGGTCTGCAGTGCAAATCCTGCTCCTCCTAAAGGCTTCATTCATGCTACCACATTTATGGACATAAACAGTGTCAGAACAAACAGTGTCTCAAAAGACTTTCATGTGTTAATTAATGTCATTTCTTTTGTGTTTGCATAAACAAAGTGCTATTTCCACTTTCAGATCAAAAGAAGAAAATAAAAAAAAAACTTCTAAATAATCTGTCCTGTTTGGCTCAGGAACAGAACTGGCTCCAAATAACCAAGGAATGAAGGCACTGTTTAATATGAAAGTTACACATTGAACTACTTTAGTACAAAAGTTACGCATTCAGCCTAGAGCAGGGCTGAAAAGGCTTTCAGACAAAGGAAAAATGGGTAAAGGAAAAGTTAATGAAGAAATTCAAAATTTGTCCATGACATTCTTCAGCTACAGCTGTAATAATATACACCTGGAGTGGGAAGTCTAAACAGTCTTATGAATTGTCTAACATTTCTGTCAGTGAAATCAGTAAGGCAAAATCCAAGCATAGATGAAATCTTATTCTTAGTTCTGCTCAAATATAGGATTTATCCTTCAGTTTCTTGCTGTCAAGAACAGGAACTAATACCAGGATGGCTTATGCTTTGCCCTTGTACTTTTAGGGCTCAGTTAATGGATTAGGAGTGGTAAAAAGACTAAAAATAGCATTTTACATCTGGTTGGTATTCATTGCAGTCATAAGCCTCTAACTCAGATCTGCTCTGTGGTTAGAATGAAAATAGTAAGGAACTCTGAGCAGCAGACATTACCCTTCAGCGTTTATGTTTGTATTTAGTCTTTATTGATGTACACAAAGTCATCAGGTGTTCCATTCAAATATGCTATTTAAATATTTCTAACTTAATAGCTGGTTCTATTGTCCTTATCTGCTTGGGTGGAGTTCCAGATATTTAGTCTTATTCTCCTTTTAAGATAGTAATAATGTGCTTATATTTCAAACTGATAAATAGTAATTGACAGTAGTTGTTTGTGAGAGTCTGAAGAGCCCAACTGTTTTTTGCTTTAATATTTTAGTTTGTTTTCTACTTTCTAGGAGTCAGCTGTTTCCAGTCACTAGCCCCACCAGCCAGTCTGTGTTAAGGCTGAGAAGTAACACAGATCCCAGTCTGTCATTACTTTCTCATATTAACTTTACAGCCCAGTCTGTCATTACCTTTCTTATATTAACTTTACAGCCCATGTTTGCATCAGACTTGAGCCACTGGACTAAATCAGGTGACGAACCAACCTTTGAAGAATTCCCACCTCAAAGCATCATACAAAGTCAGAAAGCAATGGCAATGAGAAAGACTTTGGTTTTGGAGAAATAAATGTGACAAAACACCCTAATTCTATATGACCTACAGGAGAAACTGAGACTGGCAAAATTGCTTTCAGTTGCTTGTTTCCTAAACATAGCACTTTTTTCAAAAATAAAGACAAGGATTTATATTTTTTCTTCCTTAATAATTTAAATGATGGCTTTCTCCCTAGAAGCTTCATCACTGAAATGGGAAAGAATGAGAGAAATATCAAAGGCAATGGGTCATCTTGGAGGTTACCATCAATAATTCATTAGGCTCTGTGGTGGTGCTCTGGACTCTTATGAATACCATTTATTTCATCTTGTAATTATATTAAACCCAGCTGGGAAGTTCTCAGTGTACCTCAGGACCTTTCTCTTTGGTGAATATCAGTATTGCATGTATAATGTATACTATTTGCAGTATAATTATGCAAGTGAAACATTAACAGCCAATATGCTATTTGTTGGAATTTTATTATCCATTTCCCTTTTTGCCTGTTTTTTTTCAACACTGGAAATGATATGAGAAGGAAGCTGGCGGCATCCACCCTGCATGCAGCTGTGCCTGGGTCCTAGAAACATGGAATTGGCCAAACTGGAAGAGCAGGGCTGTTCTATGCTTGGTTGTGCTCAAATTATGGTCACCTATATTTTTATAATTGAAATCTTACAGCCTTCACTTCAGTTATGATTCCTCAAAACAGACTGGGAACACTGAAGACCTTTGTGCATGAAGAAACTGGACGGTCAGACTGAGATTACTGTAACTGGCTGTGAAAATAAAATCTTAAAGATTCTTAGTGTGAAGGTAGAGAAATCTCCAGTATAATAATTAAACCTTGTAATCATGACTGAAGAGCATCAACACACCAGTGCTGCAATACTGGAAATGCACAGAATCAAATATTGGCCAACTTCACCCATTCCAACTCCTTTGGATGCTCTGTGGCATCAGCAGCGTGGGATAAAAGGTACAGAGGGTTGCCAGGCTTCAGACTTCAGATGTAATAATACATCTCTGTATGCACAGCTTATCTCCAAATTGAGTTCTGCCTTGATTCCCAGTTTAAACAAAAAATAATACATTTTGGTATTTTGGAAACACAATCAAAGTATCTTCAGAACTGCCTTCTTTTCTAAAAAAGGGGGTTTGTTTCTACAATAGGTTTAACTTCTACTTCAAAAAGCAATCAGAAAGGCCACTTTCTATTGAGGCCTATAATAATCATGAAATCTACACAAGATATCTCAAAGAACCGTGCTCTTTCAACCTGATACTTTCTTTGGGGTTTAGTGTCAGATATTGGCAACCAAGAAGTTTTTGTTGCAAGCTGTTCACTCAGGGAAAATTTAAGATCAGCCAAACCTCTTTCATCGAAAGCAACCCCAAGGGCTTTCCTTTGCAGTCAGAGCTAATCAGGGGAAAAAAAGTTTGGCCTCAAAGAGAACACAATCAACAAAACACTGCAGGCAGTTTTAATGAAAGCCTAAGAGTCACTAATGAGGAACCAATCATACTAAAAAGGAATGAACAGTCATCTGCCCTTTGGTCAACACAATCTTCCCCAAATAAAAGATTTTCTTTACACTTTTCAGATGTGTCTAATGAAGAAAAACATCAAAATCCATAACAGACAAGTGTTATAAAACATATGTGAGCAGCACCAATATGCATCAATAGATCCCTGCATGGAGCCCTGCAATCAGAATTGAAAGCAAAACCTAAGAGTCTGTGATTTTTAATTCCTGTACATTGTTTTCTCGATCACTGAGGTTATGATTTTAAATAATTTAATGGTCCTGATATCCAAAGGATGGAAATGTATAGTGTGTCATATTTTCAGGACATGAAAATCATAACTTTTATTCCTATTTTGATTATTGTCTACACTGTAAAACTTATCTGGTCAAATACTCTTAAGAAAACCTGCTTACATGTGCAGTATCATATATAAAATAGGACACAGACACACACATCATCATTACAACCAAATCCTTTTTTTTTTTCTTACCCTTATTTATTTATTTTTCTATGCATTCCTTTGGGGCTTGTTGAGTGCCTTAGTGTCTGTGAGAGATTTTACCCTACTCTAGGACCAGTCATTCCCACTTGCACAGAGTGAACAGTCTCCTCCTATGCCAGTATTTCTGTATCATTTCAGAACCTAATTAAAAGGTATTTCTGACACAGAACTCCCAGGTCAGCAAAAGCAGATCGGAGAAAAACTCTCTCGACCAGCCTTTGCAAAATGGAAACAATTGATCTGATTCACTTACTTCAAATACCATTTGTCTTATGTCCTTTCTTCCTCCAGCATCACAACTGAAATCAATAGTGCTTCAGGTTTCCTGATTATTTTACAGAGGTAAAAAGTTCCCTGGTTTTGTTAGAAAAGTTTTATTTTACAAACAATCGTGATTTATAGAACGCTCTTTGAAAAGGACCAGGAGGCAGCTATAGAATTTAAGCTCTCATCTGTCACATTAATTGCAAGCTTACTGTCTAGTTTCTTTAGTTATTAAAACAAATAAACAAACAAATAAAAATTATTTTTAAAACCCCAAAACAATCAAGAAAAGAAACCCAAAACCCCAACCAACCAAAAAAATCTGGATGGCAATTCTGCTACCTAAGCACGAGACAATTTTTTTCCAATCTTGGGCCACTCCTAATCAGGAAAAGTCCCCACTGATCTGGAGGGTGCTAAAATTTCACCACAGCAGAAAACAGGCTCTGACCAACAATAACTCCACTCTACAGTTCGAGGTGGAGTTTCTGCCCTCCAGAACTCAACTGACACCTCTGATTCTGACCTGTTACTCTCCAGGTAGCCACAAACCTCAAAATGAGAGACACTCCAGGGAAAAAGGGATAGTGAGCTTAAGAGGGGATTAGAATCATCAGTGGAGGGATAATGAAGAGCTCAGAAAACCAAAAAATTAATGGGCATACAGTCACTGAGGAGGCTGGGGGTGCACAAAGAGTTGGGAGGGAACACAGCCGGGACAACTGACCCCAGCTGGACAATAGGATATTCCAAACCATGTGGCATCCTCAGCATATAAACAAGGGGGGAGGTTGCTGGGGGCGGGCACTGACCAAGGACTTGTTGGGCATCAGTCAGCTGATGGTGAGCAATTGTTTTTATTTCCAGCACTTGTCTTTCTTGGGGTTTATATCTCTCTGTTATTTTTTCTTTTATTATTAAATTATTTTTATCTCAATCCATGAGTTTTCTTATCTTTACCCTTCCAGTTCCCACCCTCATCACGCTGAGGGGGAGTGAATGAGCAGCTGTGTGGGGTTGAGTTTCTGGCTGGGGTTAAACCACAACACAGAGCCACACTGAAAAACAGTGCAGTGCACAACTGTAACCAGCCAGTTGTAGGATTCCCTTTTCCTAGTGCTAATCCTACTCAAAAACTTAACAAGTTTTGTGTTACTTCCCAGCTTGGTTAATTACAAATCCCATTCAGGCATATTCCACTCAAATATGTGTAGATCCAAAGAAATCACACTTGGGCACCTTCTCCCATTTTCAGGAGGTATGAAATTAAATCTAGAGAACAGAGATATTCTTGAGGTAGCTATTGGTAAACAAGCACCTAACTGTGCTTGCTACTTGTATAAATTATTCTAAATTTTTGAGATGGAGAGATAAAAGTGACAGCTACTGCATCTGTACCCTAAATTCCGTGCACAGAAGTGTTCAAAAGGCATGTGAATGTGTCACTTGGGGATATGGTTTAGTGGTGAGCATGGAGTGGTTGGATTAATGTTTGAAGTCAATGATCTTGGAGGTCTTTTCTAACTTTAGTGATCCTATGATCCTATGACATCTAAACCAGGATACTGGGGCAGCAATAGCCTGGAGAGAAAAACTAGGATTGGGTGGATATTTGAGTTGCCTTTTCGCTACTGCCCTTTCAGTAAAGTCATTGGGTGAAACTCAGAAATAATGAGGTTCATAGACCTCTGGAATCTTTGGCCTTTGCATAGTGAATGGCTGTAAGATTTCATTCTGGTTGCATGTTTTTACTCTTTGAGTTTAGTCTTAGGGTGATTTCAAGAGCTATAACAAAAAAATATTCATAAAACAAAACCACCATTTTTTTAACATCCATGATGTGTCCTTAATGTATTTTAGAGCTATGAGCTAGGTAATAAGCTCCTTTATGTAAGAACTGATTATTTTAAGTCAGATCTCATTGTTGAAGCTCTCTACATCATTCTGTCGGTGAATTAGATGCATGCAATGCCTGAACAGTTGTTTTTTGGTGAGGTTTTTTTTTGTATTATTATTCTATCACTTCACTCAGAGAATGAACTTGACTCAGGTGGTTAGATGAGAATTAACTTGTTCACACACTCTATGCAACACCAAGGATTTGAGGGAGTTGTTTGAACATCTCTAGATCTCTGCCAACACAGAAATACAGCCCTGCATACAGACATCTGCTTCTGCTGCAGGTTTGTGCAACAGAAAAGCAAACACACCTGGAGGCAGGGGAAAGCTAAACCACTCCAAATGCTCTGCGAGTTCTCCAACGTTATGTCTTTATTTCACCTCTTAAAATGCAATTCTCCCTAGCACAACAAAATTGGTGCTCAACTCTTGCTAAGTCTCAGCTCTGAGGTTCTCAGAAGGATTTTGTAATGTTTCTGTGTGGAGGTGCAGAGAGACTGAACACTTGGACTATGTAAACTTGGACTAAAAGGAAAAAAAAAAATCCTGAGGGAGTCTTGATTTTTTCTGGGGTCTTGATGGATCTTCGGACAACTCGGCTGTGCCTTTCCTTCTGCACTCAATGAACATAATTCTCCTAGTGAAGGCGATTCTCTTACTTTTGGGTTCCTACACAGATCAATTCTGGGGTTGGAAATTATTGCCCAGCCTCATTCTAAGGCACACTATCACCCATCTCCTTTATTTTTCACATACTGCCAGCATTCTAATGGCCATCAACCTCTTTCCTCAACACACAACTCAGAAAAACTGCAGATAAACCTAATTTTCCTGCAAGATATTTTTGAAGCAGCTTGTTAGTTTTGTGGAGCCATTTCAATGGAATGTTGAGATTAACCTGTATTTAATTGTCCCAGGACAGCACATCAACATGGAAAGGGTCTCTCAGGTATGGAAATAACACTGTGGTGTCATTTCTTTATAAAGCAGTGAAGCAAGAACTATTTATGCCCCAAGTTGCAAGAATATGGCTGTATTCTTTCACCCACAGAGCAAATTTGTTTGCTAACTCTGTATTTTGCATTTTCAGAGCTCATATCTTTCTTGGTCGTGTCTCAACACATGCTCTATCCTTTGAAACAGCTCATCTTTTCATCAGAACTATTAACTTCTCCAGTGTCAATAAAAATGCTGTTAATTGCTCCAGTACAGCTTTTGTGCCTCTCTGCATTACATCATTTTAGACAGCATTTCAATTTGCTTATATTTATTCTCTGTGCCTAGACTTTTGCAACGTTTTCCTTCAGGAAATAGGAAATGTCTTACAAGTCACTGAAATCACCCACAACAATTTTGGAGTTGGTAAAGACAACAAAAGGTCTTTAAGTGATTTGTCCAAGACGAGTCAGTAAGTACAACTATAGACAAACCCTGGAGATTTAACACTTTATTTTTCTCTAACTACAGGTTGAAAACACTACTATCTCACTAGGCTGTTCTTACTGCTCCAAGTGAAATTTATTCCACCCCTACATGGCCTCTGAAGTCCCATTTCTGT
This sequence comes from Ptilonorhynchus violaceus, assembly GCA_013397565.1. Classification (NCBI taxonomy): domain Eukaryota; kingdom Metazoa; phylum Chordata; class Aves; order Passeriformes; family Ptilonorhynchidae; genus Ptilonorhynchus; species Ptilonorhynchus violaceus. Next base: position 74,974 of record VZRJ01000970.1, read on the forward strand.
GATAACCCATAGATTTTTCATTACCTCTTGACAAAATGCTTAGTACTAGTGTTTATTTTATCCCAGTCCAGGCAAAATAACTGGAAAGGAATAATAACTGGATGCTAACAGCTATGAATCTTTGACATACTTCTCTTCCAGAACAATATGAGATAAACAACACTTAGGCTGAGGTTTTTTGGAAAGGCTTCTAAGAACTTCCAGAAATTAAAATGTCACCTAAGACAAACCCCTAACTTTTGGAGGCTCCTTTTCTCCTGAAAGGATGACTACTTCTATAATTATCTTCTTTCCCGATCCTCAGTCTTACAAAAATGTCTTCAGAAATATTTTAAATAGAAAACTATGCCCACCTCTTTCCTTCTAGATGTTTTGGGGTTTTTTTCCAACGGTACAGCAGGATAAGTTTCTATTTCCCTACGTATGTAACACATGGCACCCTTCACACATCACTCCTTCACTCACAATCACATGATGCACCTTGTTTAGAACCTTGCCTTGAAAGAAGGGTCTGATCTATCTGTGCAGTCAACTGTTTCCAACATTAAAATACTGAAATTCTTTTGACTCAGAGATAAGAGAATTAGAACCCTCATTAAAATGAGGATTTCTGCAAAGATTTCTCACCCACATCACTTTGTGCTCTAACGTCAAAGCTTTGAAATGGTCAGTTCCACTTTGTCTCTGCCAGATGAGGAACAAAGTCTGACTACCAGCAGAATGGAAATTAAACCCTTGTTTTACTGTAACAGTTTTATTGGTTCTGTGCTGAGCTGAGTTAATATGACATGTTCTATTATAGCTGAAATATTATAATGAATTCTGTGAGTTCATATTAGTTTGAAAGTGTTCTTTACCAGGTTTGCACTCCCATCATTTGCAAGTCAATTCAAAAAGGAACATAGCAGGAAAGCTAATCTAGTGTGCATTGTATTAGTCTCTTTCTCATTAGTGTCAGAAATTGATTGCAGCCTGCACAAATAACTCAGGACAGTTTTGCTTCTCTCCTCTGGTTAGTGACTAAGGGAATATTCTACGGAAGGCCTCCAAGGGACTCTGCCTTGCGCAAAGCACTCAGCCCAGACAAGATAAATTCCTAAACAAAAAACTAGGAGAAAATATTAAAAACACATAACTCAGATCACAGACCTTACCTGCAACCTCTGCAGGAAGTTTGTGCCTTTTTTTTTTTTTTAATTGCTAACATTGACTTGGATTTGTTTGAAGTTGCCTAACGGTTTCAAGAAGTACTAAGAGGTTGGGGTGGGCAGTCTTACAGCCACGTGGGTGTAAATTATTCACCTGAGTTCAATTCCCTCGGGAGAGCAAGTGGTAAAATGCTTCTGTTTAACTCCTCCACCTGGTCCTCTCTGGAAGAGTAACATGGATTCTCCCATCCCATCTTGGAAAGATTGCTTTTCCTCATGGTCAGTGATTTCACAGCACTTCCATTTGAAAAATGAAGCATTTCTCAGGCTCTGAAACAGAGAATGTGCTTTTCCACCTTAGTCAACTTTCCTTTTAACGAGGAACACCATTTTCCACTTTGCACCTGAGCCCACAGGCCTGAAGGACCAGTCCTGCACATCTCTTTGGTCTCATTCACTAGAAAACCACTTTGTACACCAAACTTGAAACCCACGTACCTGACCTACAGTAATTGCAGTCATTTTTAAGGGAGAAAAGTGGGACCTGGATACTAGTGCTTCGTGCTTCTGGTTAGTAAATTTGGGCTTGCAAGAGAAATGGTGTTGGAACAATCCATAGGAAAAGTGTAAATAAATCAAACAGGCAATGAAAGTCTTCTGTAAAAGAAGTCTTGGTGTTCAACAGGCCTGAAGTGAAAGAGCTTATAACCTACACTTGATATCATCTGAGAGTCTCTCCCAGCTGCTTTCTCCAGTCACTGCTTCTAAGGGGCTCAGAAGTATCTCCTTCACTTTATTTTAACCAGTTGCTCATTTAATTTCATTTGAAGTCTAAAGCTGTTCAGCAAATGGGAAACAGAAATACAAGGGCCTGAAGAGAGAAATATATTAAAGAAGTACTAGAAAAATAAAATGATCATCAGGCCCATTTCCAGCAACTTAGATGTGCATTTTCGTAATTCTGTACCCTTTAAGTTTCATAGATACAGTTTTTGACAAGGGGCAGAGGGAACCCCATGGAGGAGGAATGGAGCATTTTCAAGTCTGTTCTCCTGCTGTGATTACAACATATTCTATTTTCATATTTGCATATTCCTTTACTGACCCTCCAGCTTATGCTGTTTCTAATCTGTCATTCATTTTTTTTTTAAGACATGAATTTGCTTTAATACTTCAATAGCAACAGTAGTAGATCAATCAGTTTAAGAAGCTATGTGCACTGTGCCTGGACACTAACAAAATAATATGCACAGAGCCATCAAATTTTACCCTGAAGAATAAATCTAATGGCCTTGGTCAATAATCCTAATTGATCACAACTTGGGGTTATGGATTTGAAGATAAAAGCATGAGCAAATGTAACTAATTTTTTTTTTTACAATGACTCATATGAATATATGTAAAGGGCAAAAAAACCCAAACTGAAGATGCAGTAGATGAGGGATGTTACAAATAACTAATCACTCAGAAAACCAATTATTTATATGGACTAAAAGCCAATTCTTGTTAGAAAAGTTAATATTTTAGCTAAAAATTACATGGACCTTCTCAAACAACACATATAGCAAATTGTCTGGTCTAGTTGATACTCCACAAATGAGAATCTGAGGTTCTCCTGTCCAGTTCTGACACAGACTGGCTACGGGCACATGGTGAAAGCAATTTCTTTGTGCCACAACTGAAGCATTTCTCAGTGGAATTGGTCATCTCTGCTAATTTCTCCCATGCTTCCCATTCCATATTTCTATTAACTTTAGAAAAAATATTCATAGACTCTTCTGTACTGGGTTTATGATGGCTGGGCACCAATTCCCCTATTAGCTGATGTTTTGGACAATAAACTGCAGCAACTGAGTTATGGATCCGCCTTCTTTTCTGATGGTTTTACCCTGAAGGTAGTGATATGTGGCAGAGGGATTTGTCACATCTAAGGACAGAGTTATCTAAAACCACTCAATGTGAATTGGTAATTAAATCCAGACATCCAAGCTTCATAGAATTGCAGAATCATAGAATACCCTAAGTTGGAAAGGACCCAGAGGGATCATTGAGTCCAACTCCTGGCCCTGCACAAGACATCCCAAGAATCCCACCCTGTGCCTGAGAGTGTTTCCAAACACTCCTTGAGCTCTGTCAGGCTTGGTGCTGTGACCATTACCCTGGAGAGCCTGTTCCAGTGCCCAACCACCCTCTGGGGGGAGTTTGGTTAGGATATTCTGTGGCAGAAGTTTATAGAAGAGTTTCCTAGTGATTTTTGTCCAAGATATCTCTGCACACTGCCCCTAAATATAAATATAAACATAAATATAAATACAAATATAAATATATACAAATACAAATATAAACATAAATATAAATGCAAATACAAATACAAATATAAATAATATATTTAGGTGTGGCTCTAAGAATTCTCCAGCTTTAAAACTGGGACAGAGTGGGAACAGAGTAGCAGTATGAACCAGATGAACTCTTGGATGTCCTCCCCTGGGTCGGATTGCCCAACATTCAGGGAAAACTCTCAATTTTCATATGTGTATTTCCTTACTATTAGGGAGAAAATAAAAATAGTAGTAGATAATCATGATAATATGAAAGAAATACACATAATAGTTATGATAGACACAGACAAATATAAATATAATGATAATATAAATTACTAGCTTTGCCTCTCTAACACTTAGAATTTTTTGTCTTCACAATAATATCACTACACATGAACAGCTTCAATCCACTCCTTCCCTTTCAATTCCTCAGCACCTCAAAAAGTTTTCATTATGTTCAATTAATCTGAGCGATTCCGAGTGCTTGTTTTCTTTATTGTTTTAAAGACTTCCTGCCAGGACACCTTTGGCATTCGACGTCTTGGCAGTGGCTATTGCTGGTGGATGGAACTCTTAATCGTTGAAGTTTAGCATCTTACAGTGCTCAGCATTATCCCCCTGTCAACCCCTGACACTGGGGAAGATCGATGCCCCTTTCCCGTCGGCCTCTGCTCCTGGACTGGGCTTGATTTATTGTGGCTGGAGCTGGGCAAGAGGGTGCAGATGTCCTTTCATCAATCAGAGGGTGGGGATGGAGTGCCCCCACTACACAAGGTGCTGCTGCTCTATAAAACAGAGTGTGTCAAGCACCAGAGGACTTTCAGTGGCCAAAGGCAGAAACACGGAAAACTTCCCGGGCCAAAACAAAAANAAAAAAAAAAAAAAAAAAAAAAAAGGAATATTTTATTCAGTGTTGAGTTGCAGAACCCCACAGAAGGGGGAGGCTGTTGGTGGGGCAGTGTTGGGTCTTTGATTTTGCAGCTCGTAAAATTCCAGGTGGTGACAGAAGTGTGGATTACAGCCATGATGTGGGTAATGTCACAGGTTTTATGAAGTGATCCCACACCCGAAGTTTTCCGAGCCCACAGTATGGCAGCAACTTCAGAAGGAGGCATAGAAACGTCACATGACAATGAGTAGGTCTAATATATCTTTAAAATTATAATCAATGTTAATTATAATGCAATGTTAATTCTGGTTATTTTATTTTTATAATCCAATAGAAATAGGTAAGATATCCCAGCTGCTTGTTATACTTTTCTCAGGAAGTATTCAAAAATTGAATAAATTGTTCCGGAGAGCACCACAGTAATGTGGAATACCCAGGTAATTTCACACATATTTTGGAGAATTTAATGCTTTCTTTATGATGAGTTTTCGATTCTTACAAACCAGGCTGGAGTTTTACTGTGACTTATAAACTGCCTGGCTCTTACACTGACTTTTTACAATATGGAAAGAGGTTAACTCCATACTAGAAAAGCTGGAGCTGTGGATGGTAATTGCCAAAGGGAAGCATCCACACTTCAGAGCTAATCTTTATTCAATACATGACATTGTTGGAGTTACTAGAGAGTTCTCAATACCTTCCTAAGTTTCTTCAACCTTTGCAGCTTGACCCCACTAACTTTTCACATCCTTCAGGATGCTTCCCACTGTAATTGATGTGTCTGGGACTTGATCATTTGATATTTAACAGACAACTGTCCAAACACATGAAAAACCATAAGGTGTGATTCATTTTGTTTCACTCCCTCTTCCTCCCCTCCTTGAGACATTGGCTGCATTTAAAAACTCAGCAGGGTATATAGAAAACTGAGTTAAATTTGACAAGCCAACTTCATCTTGGGTGTTTAATGATATCTCTCTGCTCTGTGCCAGCCTTGGTAACTTATACCACAAATGGGTTTTATGTAAATGAACTGTAAATTAATTTAAAAGAAGATTCTAGACTAGACTTTTGCACCAGTATGGTGTGCAAAATGAAGCTCAATGTTACAGCTATTACAGATGTTCATGGGCAAAGGCATATTCTCAAAATACAAAATCAGTCTTTTCTGAAGTTTTTAGAGGATGATAAAAAATCTTTAAAAAAACTTTGAAACAAACCTTTAGGAAGAGCACTCACAACATCTGTGTAGAGGACAAGATACAAGGAAAACAATTAAGACAAAGAGCCCACATATAAGGGAGAAAATATTTGATCCACTTCAGTTTGCCTTGTGTGCTGAGTCATCCATGAATGCCAGCTGTTCCCATGGAACTCACAGACTGGACTGGGATTCTCTCTCAGCATAGATGTCTGAGGATAAACACCTGTGACTGAGTTTGCTCTCTGAACTCCCTTTCTAATCAGTAGAGAGAAATAGGTCTTCCTTGGAAGCCCTTTAGATCACCCATTTTAAACACCTGAATTCCAGAAGTGCCTGTTTGTCTGTCCATTAGAAAATAAGAAAATGGATAAGAAGGCAGCAGGATCTTATCTAAAGCTGAGTGCACAATGTGCACCACTCTGATGCTAAACAAATCCATGAGGGAAATTTTCATCAGCAACCAAAAAACTTTCAAGAATACAAGGATGACTCAACTTCTACTCAGCTTTCCTCCAGACAGACAGGATTTCTTAGAAAAGTCTTATTCCCTTCTTGCCCCTCCATCAGAAAGGTTCTTACTGTCATTAAAGCCCCTTTTCAAAGAGGTTAATCATCCTAATTGCATTTCTGCATAGACAGTGGATGCCTCCATAAATTGAAAAAGTGCAAAAGCAACTGGAGAGAGAATGGACTAAAAGAGGAGAGATTTTGACTGGGTATTTGGAAGAAATTCTTCTCTGTGAGGATGGTGACCAGAGAAGCTGTGGCTGCCCCATCCCTGGAAGTGTTCAGGGCCAGGTTGAAAGGGTTTCTGAGAAACCTGGTTCTGAGAAACCTGTGGAAGGTGTCCCTTCCCCTGGCAGGATGGTGGAACTGGGTCATGCTTGTGAATGAGTGGAACAGGTTAAACTACTGCAGCAGTCAGGTGAAAAGCAGAAAAACTTTAATATTGTGTGCTGTGCCCTGCATGAAGAGCCATGACTTTACCATCACTGTGCAAAGTCCTTGCAGAGCGTGTGGATCCTGCGAGGTCACCAGGGCCTGCCTGAGGAGGGTTGGGCATTGCTGACAGCCACAAGATGTTTGGCTGCGGAGCAGTTCTGTTGCTTCCCCTGCAGTTCATTCTCAGCACGAGCTGCTGTTGATCCTCATCTCCAGCTGCAGCAGTTCAAATGCACACTGTGCTTTCCAGTGGCGTTTCTCACAGCTGGTAGCTCCTTCATGCTTTGGACCAGCCTGGTTTTTTCTATCCATGTGTCTATCCATTGCTAGATCCACTGGTCCTTGGGGGAACATTTATGATGCCTTCTGCAAGTGACAATGATGAATAAAATAATCAGAAAATCTAAAGTATGCATTTAAATCAAATAAAAGGAGGATTAAAGTGATAAGATAAACTAGGAGGAAGAGAGGTGGAGCCATTTCCTGATGGTGAACAATGTGCTGTTCCCAAAATGAGCACAGTTGGAATGGATCACACAGGCAAAGAGCTGCTGGATCTTTTTGTTATGGTCATCCAGGAGAAGCTTTAGGATGTTTGTTACAGATTGCAATGTAGAATAATAGATTATAGAATACAATCATAGAATGGTTTGTGTTGGAAGGTCATTAAAGATCGTTTCATTGCATTTCCCTGCCATGGGCAGGGACACCTTCCACTATCCCAGGTTGCTCCAAGCCCTGTTCAACACTTCCAGGGACGGGGCAGCCACAGCTTCTCTGGGCAACCTGTGCCAGGGCCTCACCACCCTCACAACAAAAAGCTTCCTCCTAATATCTAATTCCCTAATAAAGGAAACTGAGGTAGTTCACATTTCACACTTCTTAAGTTTAGTGAAATGAAAGCATTTTGGATGCCATGAAAACTCTGTTGCTACGGACTCTGTAAAAGCAGACCATCAACATGTTTCTGTGGGCTTAAATAAGGAAAGTCTTTGGAGGAAGTGATAATATAACAAATTCACAGTGTGAGAAGTACACAATAACTCTGTGCCACCTCTGAAATAACCTTGTTTCACTGCTGACAGAAGAGAAGATTTGGCAAAAACTGGTAAAAGAGGAGTAAGATTTCACTGACACTAATCTAGGAAGATACTGAGAGTCAGATGCCTTCTGAACCATGTTCTTGATAGTGTCGAAATTATTCCTTAGTGTAAAGCTTTTGCTATGTACAACTGTGCAGTATCTCTATCTGCAACAGAGGCAAAAATTAATATTAAACACGACTGTACTTGTCAGATACATTTAGTTTTATATAGCAGCTGTACTCACAATATTAATGTGCTGCCCAGAATACTGATCAAGAGCATTTCTTGGGCAGTACTTCTGAGGAGTAGAAGGTTGCTAACTCTGAAAGCACTGCTCATCACTAGCCAAAACCAGTTTTCCCTAATGGATGACACAAAATATAATGGAACCTGCAAACCTTATTTCTTCCAATCCATACCTCCTTCTCATGAGGAAGAAAGAATTACACTCAGCACTAAGTAGCTCTAGACCAGCACCACAGAGAGGTTGGGGCAGTGTGTAAACATTCTACTATGAAAAGTTTACCAGTGCAACACTTTCGACAGCAATTTCAGTAAAGTTCAGAATCCTCAGCTTTCATCTGTTATAGTGCTCCTCTGGCCTGGTTGCAATTTGGGTGCAATATATCAGAACCACTATGTTCTTACAAATTCTGAAAAAACACCCTATCCATATTAAATATACTTAGTTACATATGCTGCTCACAACTAACAATATATTCATATAATTGCTCTGCAAAATGCCAAGGGATTTCTAACCAGTCAACTTGAATTGAACAGGGGATTCCCTTGCTCCACATCTTCACATATTTCTGAATGAGAATTAATCCTCCCATAAGTCATGTTCTGGAAGAACTAAGTTCTTTTCACCCAGCTTATTTTTGCAGCTATTGCCACAGTCTCCCATTTATGAGTGCTTAATGGTGGTGTAGGCTACCAGGAATGCATTATCACTTGTGTTGGTTACACAAATGTTAAAGTAAAAATTGGTCTTTTTCCTAATATCACAGTTATTTTTATAATATGGGGAAGAGGAAAGCACTCAATTCCAAATCCAATACATTTAAATGAAAGATTTAGTTCTTTCTTGATGCTTTTTCTTGATGTCCCTTCCACACTCTAGGGAATATCAATTCTCCTTTAATTTTACTTGTTTCGTTAGCATAAGTTGTTCCTGAATGCTTCATTCTTTTTTAAGAGGTTTTTTCCCTTCTGTCAGATGATCTGACTTAATTCAGATTTCCGGGGGAAGTGGGCTGTGTTCCCTTCAGAGTGCATTGATCCAGCATTCAGGAACAACAGCCAATTCCTGCCGGGAACAGGGTAGAAGGTTCATAAGCTTTAAGGACAAAAGAAGCCATTTTGCTAAACAAATCTGGTTTATTGTACAGTGCATAATATGTCCTGTACCTATCTTCTCTTTAACCGTGCTGCTCTCTGTATTGGCTTCTACTTCAGCCTTCTAAATGCAGTCCTCTGCCTTGCCTGGTTTTCCCAGCCATTATGTGGGGACCAGAGGCTCTTCAATTCATTTAGATTGAATGAAAGATGAAAAAAGATTTCATTTAGATGAAAACAAATAGTCTGAGAAATTTATAAGGATATCACCAGCACACATTAGTTTCAAATACGAATGTTTTAGTCATTTTGACCTCTGTGGTCATTTCTTTCACATGAATTGCCAAACATTCTGCTTTCAAAAAGCAGCTTTTTCCAGCTGGTAAATTCTCACCACCCTTCCCTCGGTACATCTACTGACCAGGGCAAGTGCCTCTACTTTCCAAACGTTTATTTCTACATCCCAGCATATCTATTATACATACTAATCTGTAAAATACAGAATGGGAAAACGTCTTTGAAAACCCTCAAGCTTTTTCTGTCACTCATGCTCTTTGCTGATGACAACAATCAATTTTTTTTATATTTACTCCAAAAGAAAAGTGTGTGTAGCATTTTGTGTTGTGTGTGGTTTGTGTTTTGTGTTGTTTTGCTGCTTATTTGTATGGGAGATGAGGGAATTCTTGATTCAGCTGTGTAGAGAATAAAACATCAAACAATAAGTTAAAAAACTTGTAGACAAAAAAGAAAAAAAGTAGAAGAAAACAGAGTGCATAATACATAATGGATAAACAAAGAGTGGAGGAAAGCAAGAACAATAATTTAAAATACTACGAATAAACCTGGAAAAAAGGTACCATATAAGAAATACAAATTATGGAAGAAATTGAGAATGGATGTAAGGAATAAGGACTCACTCACAATCAAATCTCAAAAACATGAGACCTATTATAAAAGCAAACATAAGTAGTTATTTTTCTTGCCCACATATTTCATGTTGAGAGCATTCCCACCTCCAATCATAGTGGTCAAAAATCTGGCAGGGTTCACGAAGTGATTAGTGAAAACAATGAAATTTGGGTAAGTTAAGTATTATAAGATATATAATATTATATATTATATATAAGAATATATAATATATATAGGTATATATAAGAACAGTGGTTCTAAATGTAACCTCTGGCCAGAAATATCCTAAAACAGCAATTACCAATAAGTGAAAAGGTATCAAGAAGAAACCACATACTCTGTTTCTAGTATTAATTCCATAGACATCTAAAGTTGTATCTGTAACCACATCTGCAAATTATTTCCAATACCTTTGGTCATAAACACAGTATGTTAGAAAACTTCTTGGATTACTCAAAAACATTCCAATGCATTTCCTGAATCAACCACTCCAAACACTGGGCTTTAAAGTGCCAGAATTATATAAATGGGTGTGTTAATCTACTGAGCATAGCCTGAGAATAAAGTGGGACCAAAATCTGTCAGAGGTTTATTTTGTGGATTCATTTATGACTGACCCAAGCTTTATTTCCATGTGACTTCCTGGAGAAGCATCCATCCAGCCTCTCAAAGAATTAATTAATTCAGAACTCAGTATCACACATCTTAACCACTGGACATTTCTTCCTTTATAGACAGAGCTTTTGGGAATGTAGAGTGAATGGTCTCCTGCAGAGATCAGACCTCTCTCCAGCATGGGAGTGATGTACAGCTGCAAACCAATTAGGCTGAAAAGTTCCCATATGTTTAGCCAAAAAGAACTCACTCCAGCAACTAAACAAATCCATTGGCTTAAAAACTCCCAGGATCTTAACTTGAAAGCATCCACACCTAGGGATCTCTTAGAACACATTAAATCAGCAATCTTTAAACACTGCACATCACCTCCAAATGTCAGCCCTTTTTCCGCAGGCTGTAAATACTTCAGCTGAAGTTCAGCTGCCAAATGCACCACAGCTGCCTCCAGTCAACCACAATGCAAATGAGGCTCAAACCTCACTTGACTTGAGAGTTATTCTGCATAGATGTCACCAAAGAAGGTGAGGACAGCCCAGTAGATTTATCCCACATATTCCAAGACACTTGGTGCCCTTATTGATGGGTCATGACACTGAGGCATTATGTTACACACTGCCACAGGGTGCCCAAAGTTACTTCTAATCCCAGTTTTCCTGGTGCAAGAGTCAGACTGTTTGAGACAAAACATGCTTATGCCTGGTCCTCCACACTCAGCACATTTTCATTGTCTTTCATCAGTAGCAGAGGCAAAACAAAATGGGTTCAATTTATAAACTCAACTTTTCTTGGTCTGACACTGAGGGTTGGGATTCAGTTCTTGTTTTGAGGTCCCTCAGAGAGTTATTTCTTTCAAAACAGAAAATCCACGCAGTTTTCAGCTGTCTTTAGAAAGTGCTGCTGAAGAAAATGATGGTTTTTATGGAGCGAAACCCACATTGGTGGAGTCTGGGATTCTAGGAAACCATTGTTTTGATCCACAACTTCTTGGGCCAAGGGTGAGTGAAATTTATGTCATGCTGGTGCTTTACATGTGGAAATAGTAGAGCTTCTTGTCCTTTTATCCCCCAAAACATATGGAAAAAGAATTGATCTTGTTGAAAACTTACTCCCAAACGAAAATATCTACGAAGACATTACTTTGAGCAATTTAAATGGCTTAGTTTTCAAATAATCTTTCAAAATCAAAATTGCTGTCTGAATTAAGCTGAATTTTTATTTAATTCCTTATTTGCTAAACCTCTTCTGATGTAAAATAGGAAAACAGGAAAGGATAAAATATGTGGGGTTTGCCTCTCTTTCACTTCAGTCTTTGGTTTCTGCTTTTTCCTTGAGGATGGGCAGGGAAGAGTCAGGAAAGTCTGTGGTTTCTAAATAGAATAAAATGGAAAACTAAGAAAATATGAATGATTCAGGAGGATGGATGTCAACGGGGAAGAAATTAATACGGTAAAAATTCATGGTGTTATAGAGTCAGGGGCCAAAAAGGGTCAGACAAAGAACAGAAAAATACCTGGAAAAATTCCTCAGACACAGTAGCTGGAAAAATAGAGGCATTGTTTTGCTTCCTTGGCTAAATGTGCTCTTCCACTGACTGTGGTTTAATTTGTTAAAGAGTGCCTGTGCCAGTTGGATTCACTCTGTGATCCACATGTCCTTTCCCTACAGAAGCGGGTGACACAGCTCCCATGGCTTCCCTTGACTTGCTCTGTTTCTCCATATGGAGCACAACTAACATGGCACAGTGGGCCTGGAAGTCTCTGCAAGAGTCATTCACAAAGGTTTTTTCTCATTTACAGTGCACTCAGCTTTAGGAAACAGCAGGACAGGTATGGTGGAGGAAGGAACCAGCCCACCAATACACCCAGGCAGAAAACAATAATGAGTCTCCTTTCTCTCTCATTATTGCTCGCAGAGGAAAACATTCCTTCCGTTCTTACTTGCCCTTGGAGTGATGGGGAATGTGCTGAAGCAGTTCTACAGTAGCTTAATTACTTATCACAAATCTTTTAAATGAGTTTATACTCATTAATGTGGCATCTGGGAAATGGGCATTAAACCATCAATGACCTTTTTGCTAATCAAAGGCCTCAGAGCTTGTTATTTGGAGGGTACTTCTCATACAGAGCTTTACCTCCACATCAGGCTAATCAGACCAGTTTTTCTTGCTGAATTTGAGACTGGCAGAAGTGAGCCTGCAGAGGTTGTTATTTAGAAGATGGTCAGGCACACAGGCAGTGCTGGTGTGCTTTGCCAGGGGTGACCTCCCTCTATGACTTTGAGTATATCTATGCTGCTACTCAGGAGGTAACTGCAATAGGCAGGTGATAGGAATAGTGACACTGTAGAGGAATTGGGCACAAAATTCAGTTCAGTGTAGCTGTAAACCTACATGTACCTAGTGCACATAGGTTTGTGAGTGGTGCTGAACCCTTGGTTCAGTGTCGGTCAGAGCTCTGTCCCAGCTAACCCAGGTGTGCCTGAGCCTACTACTGCATCCCTTGTGTTGGCCTGGCCCGGCTCACAGTCTGTGTCAACAACCACAAGCCATCAGGTTCTGCAGTTTGTCCATTTTTAGCTTGTCGAGGTAACCAGCACATTTCCGGGTCGCTTCCCACCTAACAGGAAATTAAAATGCATTTTCTTCAAAAATCTCTCCCATGACAAAATGAATGTGTTTATTTAAGTTTTCTAATAATTTCTGATAAATAAGCAGGAGCCCAGAACACCCTGCAGCAAACTCTGGAGGGCACTGCTTAAAACAGAAGGAAAAGAGTTCCTGGATAGCCAAGCCACAGTTACATCCAAGTTTTCCCATCGTTCCTGTACAGCCTCCTTTCACATCACTCAGAAAATTAGGTGAGGAAAACAGGCTCTTTTTGTAACCTTTCCACTCTGTCAGGATAAGGGTTCACAGATATGTAGGATCTGTGTTGACACATTCAGCTTCTTCTTCCCTTACATTCACACAAACTTGCAAAATTTACACAAAATTGCAAATTCAGTGACAATGTCAAGCAAACAACAAACTGGGTTTTTTTCTCCATGTGAATATATAAAAATGGAAAGGAGAAATTGCACTGGGAAACAGTCTCATTTCTAACCATTCACCAGGTTAAGCCTGTCTTCATGCAGTGAAAGAAATTGCTTAAAAATTCAAACAAGGATGCTGATGGCAATGGTACAGGATTTCTGCCCTGGTGTCTTTCTCCCGAGATGGACCAGGCACGGGTGAGCACTCAGTAACTCAGCCTTCAGCTGTAAGCACAATTCCCTCGATTTATTTCAGGATGTTGACACACAATATCCATCATTTGTGTTAGCCTTAGGCCCAATTTTATGCTTCATGGCACTGATGATGTCAGGTTGAAGTGTGTTGGTGACTTGAAATCCAGGTATCAGGAATGGGATTAATCTGAGCAAAAGCAGACATTCCTGGAGTAGATAACTGCACTCTACCTTGCTGTCCTGCTCTCCCTTAATAGTCAATAGAGAGGAGGAGGAGACACTAATGGTGTAATTCATCTTGTGCTAAAACAGGCATCTAAATCTGGGCAGATAAATCACACTTTAAAAATGTTTCTTTTTCATGCTGGAGGCTGAGGGAGCTCAGGTGGACAAGTGAAAATACCTAGAGAGGTGACAAGGGTCTCAGCCCTGGAGTGCACTTGGTACTTCTTGCAGAACAGCATTTCTTCCACACAGTTGTCCATTTCTGGGCATCCTGTCTTCCTTCCTTTGTAGCAAGGATTGTGAAAGAGGCAATAAGACTGTTTAGGGACAGCTGTAACAGAGCAGACTGAGTGTGACCATGTTATTCCAGGTATTCTTCAAAGACAGTGCTGCATAAATCAAGCTTACGATGAACACAAGGCATCTCATTGACACAGCACTCCTTCCTGTCATGTAGTAGAAAAGTTTCATGATAGATTGTAGGTAAAATTATTAATTGTAAGGAAAAGCTGCCTTCAGGCAATGCTTCCTTGTCTGGCTGTATAGTGATTTCATCTTTCCCATTACCTGTGACTGACAAGCTACAGTGAAGAGATGAGTAAATGTCCCAAAATCTCTAGAAAATTCCTTTCCAAAATTCCATTTCTGATGACAGTAAAGTTCAGAGGGGAAAGGAAATAAAAATTAGAATTGAAGTGTGTGTTACTGTTGTGACTGCCATTAAAGGTACACTTATTAAACACATTGACTGTCATCAAAATGTCAGACTTTCAATCTAAAACTATAGTTCCTTCTGCAAAAGAAGGCTTTGTCTAGGAATCCCAGTAGACTCAGACTGAATAAAGGAAGGAGGCTGTATGGCAGATACATTTAGATGGCTAAAGTGAAAAAAAATGTTGTGAAACAGGATTTTAAAAAAAATACTTGTAGGTTTTTAGATTTCCTGGCAGAATCTGCTATTTTATGGCTTTAGACAACCCTGATAGGCTTGGAGATAAAGTATTTACATGCAGAAGGTGAAAAGGAGTATTAATGAATACAAAAATATTAAAATGCATGTTTGCTATTTATGGTGCAAGTAATAGCAAGTATTTCAGTGCAAGGAAAATGCCAGCCAAATAGGAAGCAGTCTTAATGAAGTGTTGACAGTGCCCTAACTATCCCCCAAACATTTATCCTTTGCCATGAATACATAAAACTCCAGAGCCATTTTGAAGGAACTGACTTCCCCTGGCTAAGATTTGCAGCTTACCCAGAATGGCATCATCAGCTCCCAGAATGGGGCACAGGTCCCTTGTAATGCAAGTGATGGAAAAGAGTCTGAGTCACAGATAGGAAAAGTAGTAATCTGAGGTACAGGCATTCCAATTCATACCCTGAGGGTTCTCCAAGGGTTTGGGGTTTTTTTCCTGTGGGAGGTCTGCATCTCAATCTAAACCCACCAAAAGTGAACAGACTAAACACAGTGTTTACATTAACACACGGCATCAGTAATGGCTCTATTTTGACAATATTTAATTAGGTATCAAGCCAGAAGTAAACATCAAACCCAGGAAATGAATATACAGGTTAATGTGAGCAATAACCGGAGATGGGAATTATTTATAACATCACAGTATAACAAATCCAAAACTGCCACGTTGTTGCACACCCGTTGTTTTGCTGCAGGCCATAATATTTGGGAATTTCCTGGGCCTAAGCTAAAAGAGAATTACTATTAGATATTTGTGGTCTAAAGCCCTTGAAGCATATCTAAGAAATTCCAATAGCTCCTGCAGGGAACATGGAGATCCCCAAGGCTATTCCTTTGCTGACCCCCTATGTCTGCAGAGGTTTTATAACAGGTACTTACTGTGAGCCCTGTGCTTGCCACTTTAGGATGGCTTGTGTTCATTCTGGCTGAAGGGTGGAACAAGATGCTGCTCTCATCATGTCATGCTGTTTCTTCAGCATTGCTTCATTGTGGAGCTGGAGCACGAAATACTTTAATGCCTTGGAGTAGAGAGCCAGCACTCAACCCTGGACAGAAGAAGCAAAGACCTGGACATTACAGATGCATGTGCTACAGGGAAAAGGAGATATAATGAAACATGACACAAAATGCAGCAGTTGTGCTGAGACTTGGAGTCAGATATGAGGTGTGTATGTGCTCAGGGGGACATGACCAAAGCATTTTGTCCCCCACTGCTCTTTGGAGGGGGTAACACCCAGGGAACTGCAGCTGGTTCACACACACCCCACAAATGGATAAGTTGGAGGTTAAATCCACTTATCTGTCTCACCTGTGTACAAGGTGTTGGTGTTGGAGGGGTCTGACAGTCTGGGACAGCTGGAAAGGTGCTGGGACAGTTTGCAGACTGTCTAACTAATGCAAATCAGCACTGATTTCAGTGTGCACTGCTGGCAGGAATTTTGATTCTTTTTAAGGGTTTTCCCCCACTCATCTTCCTTATTTTTGTCAGGGAAATCAAAAAAAAAGGAGAGGGAAAATACTTAAAATAAAAGACTGGGAAATTGTCAGATCATGGGCCTATGCTCAGTTAAAATATAGATAAGCAAATATTGTGTCTCACCCAGAGAGGAGCACCCATAGCACATCTCACTGGCTACAACACCACAGAGATCGTTTCCTTCTCTTCTTTGCCATTAGATATTTGATTTCTCAAAACAGTGGCCACATTGTCTGTAGGAGTTATTCCTCTACACCCACATGCAGAAACTTTTTTCATTCTATAACCTACCCCAGCCCTCAGATGTCCACAGATTTCCTGCATACAAAACACAGTGTGACCTCTGTGGGATTGCACGATCCTGTCTGTGTTCAAAATGCATGTTGCCTTTTTGTCTCCTTTTTTAGAGATGGGTTTCAGGTCCATCGATTTCAATAATTAATGTGTGTCTCACATCTCTCCCAGAGATATCTCCCATAAACCTGTGTTCCTTCCTGTCAGCTGAAGGGTTTATTTTTGACTGGGTTCTTTAATATGTGTGTCTTGATTAAACCGAGTTTTCTTATTTGATTTGATTGCCTTATACAGAAATCTCTCCAACTTCAGATTTTTAATCGTTTTTCTTGTGCTTTTACCTCTCTTGTATTTTGTTGATTGTGTTGTGTAGGGACTGTAGATCTGCACCATTCTCTAACAGATCTTCCTGAGTATGGATTGATTCTGAGAGGCTGGAAATAACCATTCCAAAAATGAGAAGAAATGAAAGAAAGCTACACTGCATATCCATCTGGATATAGAAATGTGGATAGATCAGCAACACATACATATGAGTATATATTTGTATTATTTTATAACATTAAATTGGTTTTAAGTAGTTGCTGCACCCACTCTAGTTACCTGCAGTTCCAGGCTGAATTAATGTCCCTGTACACAGTTTATGCATTTGTTTTATATTACACATCAATAAAAGCACATCAAATTCAAAACCATTCTCATTTATGGATGGAAACTCTGAGGCAAAACAGTGCAGCAGCTGCCTTGTTATGAGTTATAGGGCACCCATTTGTTCAAGCCAAAGAAAATCCTGCTGCACTTCCAGCTGAGTACAGAACGTGACTCCACACTGCACCAACCTCCTGGCTTAAAAGTAGCTGGTAAATTGATGAAATTGTCCATTCTTTTGGGGGAAATCTGAAAAGGCAGCAACCCATTACACCTGGTGTGGCTCTGGGTGCAAAGGGAGCACTGTTAATGGGAGATGGAAATTCAAAGCACACTCTCACTGTAGTGACTGGCCAGGACAGATGTGGAGCTGTCAGGGATATGTAAAAGCGTATCCACAAACTCTCTGCAGCACAGCGTGTTTCACAGCATGGGGGAGAGGAGGATAGTGCCTCTCCTCTCCTTTGCTCTCCTCAAATCATAAAGTTGACATTCTCCCGGCAAAATAAAGGATTTTGGCCTTTTGAATCCGGCCCACTGGAATTCTGTATGCTGACGTACAGGCCGGTTTGATTGTAGCTCACATTTAGGGAAGGGCATCCACAGACAGTAGCTGCCTTCTGAGCATAGTGTGGGGACTCAGAAAAGGACAATATTTTGCATTACTCTTTCCCCATCTCTGCTCTTGGAATTGATGCCTTAAGTATTAGCTTTTAGATTTTTCTAATCCTGCACTGTATTGGTGTGTAATTCTGAACTCCATATTATGTGCCAAGTAAGCTCTCTTCACATCCTGGTTAGACAAAACACTCCTTTCTAGGCCTGGGAACCAAGGTCACCATCCTAGGCCTAAGAATAAACGAAGTGAATTGGGAGGGGGGTGAATGGGGGAATATCACTTCATTACCTGAAACTATAATTGGACAATTAACCCTGATATGCAAATGTACCAAACTTATATCTGGGGGGGAAAAACTCGTGATCGGGGTCCATCTTGGGCCCAGCCTAGCTGGAGCTTCGGATTCGGCCAGGCTCTGTACAGCCCAAAGGTGTACCAGTTGAAGGCCTTCAATAAATTCCTACCTTTATCCACTAGCTTTGCTGTGTCTCTGTTTCAGGTACTCCTATTTTAGGCATCAGAATCATGGAATGGAGGCACCTGTGGGGCCTCTCACTGAGAGCCTCCTTGCTACAGGGAGACACCAGGCTGCAGTCGTGTCTTTCCCGGCCTGTAGACAATATTTATCACAGAAAATATCAGTAGGGTGAGTACATGGAGAAAGAATGGAGCTCCTGCAGGTATCTCTGCATGCTCTCCTCCCTGCTCCACTCCTGGGAGCCCCCTTGAGCCAAAGCCTGGCAGGGACCAACAAAAAACAGATTATAGGGCTGAAGCCAATGCCGGCTCTTAATTCTGTCTCTTAAGTAAACAGGCTGAGGGACTTGCGAGGGGTTCAGCCTGGAGAAAACATGGGTGAAAAATGTGGCATTGCAAAATGAAATAAAATTTAAATTAAATGGCTTTAAGCTGAAGGAGAGCAGACTTCGATCAGATATCAGGAAGAAATTGTTCCCTGTGAGAGTGGGGAGGCCCTGGCACAGGTTGCCCAGAGCAGCTGTGGCTGCCCCATCCCTGGACGTGTTCAAGGCCAGGTTGGATGGGGCTTGGAGCAACCTGGGATAGTGGAAGGTGTCCCTGCCCATTGTGGGAGGTGTTTTGGAGCTGGCTGATCTTTGAGATCCCTTGCAACACAAGCCATTCTATGCCTCTATGATTTAAATGAATAATAAGAATTTTTTTAAAGCGGTTGGAATAGCCCTAGTGACTAAAAGAAAACGTAGCCCTTCAAGGCTTCAAAATACTTTGCAAGTGTTATCTCATTAACATTAAGTAAGGTAAATGCACAATGTTCTTAGGCTTATTTAATGGATTTGGAAGGGGGGTTCTTTTTCCCCCTCTGCCTAGCAATTAGCATAATTTTACAAATGCACTTTAATTATACATAAAAATAGAATAAATATTTTTGCAACATTTTGATTTAAACAAGCACTTAATTAAGCCCTATTAAGACCTGCCATATGCTTTGCATACGATAGGCTGTTCCAAGTGCACCTCTTCTGGAAGTTTTCAGCTTTGGAGGAAATTACATTATTTGACATGGGCAGCCTGGTATGTAATTGACTCACAATTACAGAAGCAATAAATAATTATTATTAAAAACACATTAACACCGTAATAACTGGGTAGCTGTTTTGATGGCTCTTAATAAGCCACTGTAGCTGAATGTGCATCAAGCAGCACTCGTGAAGCACTAAGGATCTGGCAGGGTTGCAAGTTCAGTGGTAGTTAAAAAGTGTATTATTCAAGTTCCTGCCAATTTTTGAGGCTAGGATATGGTTCTTTGTCACTACTCAGCTCGCTCTGTGCCAGCTGTCATGATGCAATCTTCGGAATTGGTTTGCTTCGATCCTAAAACTTTCCAAGTTATAGGGCCCAAAAGACCAGTAGCTCAAAAAGCTGATTCTCCTTCCCTGTAATTTCACCCAGCTCCTCTGAGTTTTAACCTGATACTTCATGCTTGACTTTGTGCTTGACTAAAGCACAGATTGTTTTTGACAGAGCAGATAGAAGGAATAGCAGATAGATTTTTTTCCTAAAGTGAACTGGGGATGCGGCTCTTCCTGAAAGGGAATGAGTTAACTCCCAGTTTTGGCCTAATTTAAATCATCAATTAGTATTACTTTTCCTTTCATCTATCATTTTTCTCTGAGTGTTCTTTTAGCTTATTTTTATTTCTTTTTGCTTTCCGGCCATTGCAGGGAAAAAAAATTATAAACAGTTGTTCTCATTTGTACTGAAAAATTAACCCAATTTTAAAGATTTGTATACACACATTTTTGCCAAAATTATGAGGTTTTTGTATTAGTACAGATCATATCTTCTTTCTTATCAGCATTTTTATAACACTTACTGTCTCCACACTTTAGAAGAGGTAATGTTGGAGCTCTGCCTCCTTTTCCATGGAGACAAAGGCAATGTCCAAACTTAGAATTTCAAGTCCAGCAGTGAAACTGAAAAGGAAAATTCCCCCTACCCATTACTGAGTGTTAAACTCTTTCTGGGATGATTCAGTTCACCACTCTGTTTGCATGAGTACGTCTCCAAATTGTATTAAACAAAAGCGCTGGGATTGGGTTAAAGAGTTCAAATCTTCCAGACTGGATATTAGGAAAAATTTCTTCACCAAAAGGGTTGTCAAGACCTGGCAGTGCTGGGGTCACTATCCCTGGAGGGATTTAAAAGCTGTGACAGATGTGGCACTACAGACATGATTTAGTGGTGGCCTTGGCAGTGCTGGGTTCAGGGCTGGACCTGATGATCTTAGAGGTCTTTTCCAACTGCAATGATTCTCTGAATTGTCCCTGTCAAACAGGTTGATTTACCCACGTGAGCAGAGCTCTGTGACCAGAACTGTCTGTCAGCAGATGTGTGAACCCAAGCACGTAAGAATCCTTCCCTTCTGGAACCTTTGGGGAATGCTGGGCTGCAGCTTGAATCCTTTACCTCCTACAACCGACCTCGAATGCCCACCTTGGGTTTTAAATGGCATTAAGCTCACTTGGCAAATGCAGCTGCTTCATGCACTGGTCTCTGTCCCTGGAGACTCTTCATGTTTTCTTCCTCCAATTTTCTCTGTAACATGACCTGGTGAATCTCATCTGGTCATTATTGAGTGTGGGTTTGTGAGAGCACTGATGTTCTTAAACCTACCCAGGGACATTGTGGAGAAGAGCAGCTTGGTTTGAATTTTTAACTCATTGAAAGGGAACCGTACCAGTCAATGATACATCTACTGAAGACACCCATCTCACCAAAAAAATGAGTGGAAACAGATTAATACAAGAGATGAATGCTCACCTAAATATTTACTTGCTTTCCATAGAACAAAGTCTTTCACATGCATTTGCCAGGAACTCACCCTCTGGAAAATCCTTGGCTTGTCAGAGGCTGCAGGTCCTCTCAATACCTTTCAAGCCCTCAAGCTCGAAATGGAACCTGATAAATTACCCTCTGGGTCACAGGCTGTGGACTGACATCTCGCTGATGGAAATCTGTTCACCCATCCAGGGAAAATGCTACAGAAGTGCACGTGGTCAGACACATGGGGGAAGATTGATGTTAAGGGCAGATGTAGAACATTTTCAAGGTCTTATAAAGGTAAAGTGTTTGGCCTGTTTGCCTTTATATTAAATTATTTAAAGGATTTTTAGTCCCATGTTGCTTGCCCAGAGAATATTTTATTTTGCATTTATATATTAACCTACAGACTGCAGTTGTTTAGAGTCATATCAGTAGTGGAGAAAGAGAGAAACATTTTCTTTAAAGCAATCAAGCAGGAGACAGAGCTTGTTGAACAGGGCTTGTATCACATAGACCAGCTCAGCCTAATTAGAAGCATCTCATTTCCCATAAGCAGCAAGAAATGTCTTGCTTTTGGGGACAGCCAATCTATGGTGTGACTTTTGAAAGAGAATCAGTTTAGTGCAGAGGGTCTCTGGAATCTGACAAAATAATGATTCAGTTCAGCTAACTAGCGTGCAATTTTTCTGAGTTTAACTAGAAAAAACACATAGATGATCACAGGCTTCCAGTCCTAAACTGGCATAATGTGGTGTGTAACTGAGAGCTTTGCAGAATTGAAAGCACCACACAAATGAGTAACTCATTACTGCTTTCTTATATATATATAAAAAAATAAAGTAGCTTTTTGCTAGGAGCAATTTCATTAAATGCAATGAAACTCCTTTTCTCTGTAAATGTGGCTGATGTTCTATAACCTCACAAATGCCACTGAGTGCAGCATGGAGTGGAACATGAATGAAATTCTACTGTCACTGCACCAGCATAAATCAAGGCAGACTTTATTTAAGTAAGTGAAGTTTCAGCTGTTTATGTGACAACTAAGAGCTGTAGATAAAATTCTCTAAACAGCCCATTGCCCTGTAATGCTCAGCTGGTATAAATCAGAGTAGCTTTCTTAGGTCCAGCAGGAGATCTCCCAGTTTGTACTAGAAGATATATAGAGAGTGGAAGAGGTTAAAAGCAGTCAGCTGCATGACTTTGAACCTGGTTCTAATCCTGGTCATATTTTCAGAATTTTAACTCCTGCTGGCTGTGTTGTGTGGCTGTGGGAAATGTCTGAGTGTTTCAAGAGACAAGTGTTCATAGTAGCCACTCAGAGCAAGTGAGAGCAGAACAGAAATCAGGAGAAATAAACCTAAGATAACAAATGGCTTTGCTATAGGTCCTGAACAGTGATCAAATTCCTATATAAAAAGAGTGTGTAGGTGTTTTATCCTAAATCCTGATGTCTGTGATGAGAGCAGATGCACTTCTGTGTAACACCAGAAAAGTTCTCTAAGTTGAAGCTTTTGTTTGTTCAAAAGTTGGTTGAACAGACCTTAAAGACTGTAAGTAAGACTTCAAGCCCCATGTCCTTCAAATGCAAACACTTTTCAAGAACCTTCTTGGAACTACATTAGGCTGATTTTACAGTCCTTGTCTTCAATAACATCTTTATTTGCCCATGAAACTGCAAAATTCTTTCAAATGAAGAATCATGTCTAGAGGAGGTTGCATAGCTCATGTACCTCCTCCCTGGATCCCGGGGATGTTCTGCTAACAGCCACACTCACACCAGCACTGAGTGACTATTTCTGCCCCACAGTGAGAAATACTTGAGGTATTCCTGCTATAGGAATTATCAATGTGACTTTAGTACAAATTATTTGACTATGCTAATTGAAAAGTTGTGTACCACTATATTCTGTCTTGAAACTGTTGAGCTACTCTGAATCTTTAACAAGAATTATGGCTACATCAGTATGAGAGGATTTATTTTAACTTACATGGGCTTTCATGTACTGAATTCTCATTTTCCATAAATAATGTTTTTTCCAGAGTTTTAATATATATGAACAAAGGCAGAAAGGACCATGTCACAAGTTTAAGAACCATAATGTTACTTGTGTGCTATTCTAAAGAAGTGTGAGTATTTTTTAAGACTGCACACACTATTTTGTCCCAGAAAAATACCAGGAAGATGTAGTTTTATTTTAAAAGTGTCATTAATTATTTTTTTCCTTAGAGGAGAGAAAAATTAAAAGAAAGTACTGTATTTTTGTAGTGCTGAAATGAAAGGCTCTGTAACTGAGAAAACCTGGACTTGCTGCAGGCTAATTGCCTCACAGACATGTCACACACAAGAGAGTCATTTTTGAAGAACACTATCATAGGTTTCTGATATCAGATCTGCAGAAGTGCCACCAGATTATTCATCATTCATTCAACAGATAAAATTGATTTTTGCGAAAAACCTTTACATCTGAAGGAAGGAAAAGAAAAAAAGACTCTCTGAGCTTGTTGATGTACAAGAAAACTGGGTAGAAAACAAATTCAGATTTTAACAGATCATGGAGTGGAACTATCTGATTAGCAGCAGCAGGGATTCATGTTGTATATGTGGCCATTGTAAGATAAAGTGATTATAGCCCTAAAACATTGCAGGAGTTAACGATCAAGCTCAAACTTCTCCCTTTTTTTTTTTCTTTTGAACAAATTTTTTTGAAATTGGTCATGGATTGACACATCCTCCAATCTCCTGTGATACCCGAAAGGTCAGTGATGTACCTGGCTCTGGATTGTGTGCTCATAATTGAGATGCATCCAAGCACTCGAGTGCTTCCTCCAGGGGACATTTCATGGAATCATTTCACTGTGTACTTCCCAGCAGCACCAAACAATGGTTTGAATTCAGAGGATTTTTTTTAGTTATTGCTTGTCAACAGCAAAGTTACTATGGCAACCATATCAGTTTAAATCCTTTCAGATTTGAGTTAGATTCTGTTTTTATTAATTTGCCAATAGGTTTGATACCTCTGCTTATGAAAATATTCAAAGGTGTGGCTCCCCAATAATGTGTTTCGGGGTTTTTTTAAATAGATCAACCCTTCGCATGTTTTCTTGTAGTCCCATGGGAGTCAGTGTTGCTACTTTGAATGGGCCTCTGTTCAATTCTAAGGTTCCTACATGTCCTAGATTATCAATAGTCAATTCTGCACACTGGAAAGCTTCTGGCAGCATTTGAAATATCCTGGGATATCTTTTTGGTCCTTCAGCTGTCATGCCACAGTTTCTCTGTGTTGCCCCTTCCTTCTCACTCTTCCTCTGCTCTGGTGTGGGTCCTCACCTGCAGCCCCTCCAGGGATATCTGCCCCACCCTGCAGCATCTCCTCCTCCTCTGTCCTGGGTGTTCCCTTTGTTGTTTCTGTCTTGATTCCCTGCCCCTCTCCCAGTGTTTCTGCTCTTATTCAAGTATGTTTTCAGAGAGGCACCACGAAATTCACTGATGGGCTCAGCTTTGTCCTGCAGTGGGTCCATAGGCTGTAGCGTCTGGCACAGGGAGCCACTGACCTCTTCTCACCAAAACCTTACCACCTACTCCCAATAAAATAGGATCTGAAGTTTGCCTGAAAATAATTTCTATCCTCTACAATACAGACTTCACTTTTCCTGGGGACTGTACACATGATGCAGGATGTGTCAGAACTGTGGGGAAATGGTCTTGTTTCTGGTATCACCTTCTGACTTGCAGCATGTCCCAGAATAAAGCAGGGTAACAATTCTAAATTCCTGCAAGGGTGACCTAGGCATTGTGTAGCTCACCTGTCTTCAGTCCACTAATGATTAATGCATGAGGGTGAGACTCAGCTTGAAATTAAACCTGCTCAGAGATCTCCCCATGAGAGCTGGGGAGGTTGTTTTGTCTGCCCTGTGTCTCCACAGGAGTTGAATATCAGATCTCTTATGGGGATCTAGACAACTACCTCAAGTTCACAGGTGATGCTATTTAAATACATGCCCTGTGGACAATAGAAGTTGGAGATTTTCACAGGGCAGTCCAGCATGCCCCAAAGTGAATGCCTGAGACAGCTGGAATGAGTCAGCTACTGTAACTGAATCCCTTCTCAATGACTATGGAGATGAGCAGCTTTAAAACAACTTCCAAATTTCTTCTGGCTCCAGTTCAGATGGACTTGAGCCCTTGAGCTGACACACAGAGGTGCTCACTACATGAAAAATTCCTGGCATTCTGAGGCAAGTGAACTGGCAGAAGACATGACAGTGTGGCTAAATCAAGACACGGAAGCTCCCTAATTAAAACAGGCTAGAAGCACACAGCTCCTTGTTCAGGAACAGAGAGATAACAGAGAATGGAGTGGGGTTACAATGCAATGTTTGTGTCTTCATTGCAGAGTAGTTGTTATCCACAATGCTTCCAGCAGTTCCTGAGCTGGGACATACAATTTGGTTAGGTGCTGACTTAATGTCAGGGTGATTCTTCAGCAGATATCATCCCCTTTTCACCTATTCCTTTGCAAGAAAACCTAAGCACACAGACAAGGTGCACCTCAGGAGACCTTGCCATGAGACAAAGCAGGGAAGTGCATCAGGAGCGCACCAGACCCTACAGTCAGGGGATGTCAGGCCATACTTTCAGCGAGCTTGGTATGGCTCAATAGTTCAGTGAGAGGGCTCGCTGATGGACATTCCCTTTGGGAGCCATCTGTATTCAAAACCCAGAAATGAGTTCATGGTGTTGTGTAAAGACCTTTTTTATTTTGTGACTTGAGAGCCAGAGTTGGGGGAAGAGATTGTCTCAGCAGTGGTGGGTGGAACAGAACCAAACCTGCCTCCTTTTCCCCATTTCATGTCAGGAATTAATGCAAAGAGGTGCCTCTTTTCTTGCAGTGTGGTCTGTTTTGCTCCACATCTCTGGTACACGGAACAAGACTGCTGGGGAGATCGTGGTGCACTGAACAGGAAACAGGTGAAACTCAGAGCCAGGGGGACATTGGAAACCACCGATGTCTGCTGAAGTCCTGTTGTCTTTAGTAAATCATAAAATCACCAAAATGCTTAGATTGGAATGGACCTTAAAGAATACCCAGTTCCAACCCCACTGCCACGGGCAGGAATGCCACCCACTAGACCAGGTTGTTCAGGGCCCCATCCAACCTGGCCTTGAACACTTCCATGGATGGAACATCCACAGCTTCTCTGAGCAACCTGTTCTGTTCCAGTGCTTTACCACTTTCTGAGCATAGAACTTCTTCCTAACATCTAACCTACATCTCTCCTCTTTAGTTTAAAACCAGTCCCGCTGGTCCTGTCACTATCTGCCTGTGTAAATCTACTGTACCTACTAAAGGCACTGTAAGTGCAGACACTTGGGAGATACACACACAGATTTGCAATTTACACCGAGTCCTTTCTGCTCCAGAAAGCACTTTCCAAGCCATTGGGTGTTTTACAACAATGGTCTGTGACTGACTGTAGTTACAAGAGATGAGCAATAGCCAACTATCAGTACTTCCTAATAACATCCCCGAGTTAGGAGAGAGGCAGAAGAAAATTATGACACTGAACTGGACAAAAAGGTGAGGATATTGCTTGTATAAAATTAATATTCTGTGTAAAAGCCTTCTTTATTGTTATTAATTGAAAAGCTCCATTAACTTAAAAGGCAAAAACAATGGGCGGTAAATTATTTTTTCCAGGGTTAATCTTCCATTGAATGGAAAGGGCACATTATTTGCCTTCCATTAAAGTGATATTAAATTTATATTTCTAAATGTTTGCACGAAAGTGATGTTGCGTGAAAAATGAGGTGGGACTTGATACCCTTTAACAGGGAATTTACTTTCACAGCTTATATGATGTGGATCACCAGGGTTCCCTCCCCAGCACAGGGGATATTTTGAGGTAATTCAAAATTGACACCTTAGGAATGAAAATATCATGTGCTGCAACTTCATTTCTCTTTAGAGTATTCATGCAGCCTTCCTTGCTACAGAATCCTGGTATTTCATGGAGTTTACCCCACAGCAGGTTTAGCAACAAAAAACCAGAACCACAGGTCAATTTATTTGTAATTTACCCAAGGTCACTCAAGAAATGTCTGTTCAGTAATCGAACTCAAGCTCCTAAATTCCCTATCTAAGCTATTGACTATTTAATTCCTTACCTGGTAGCAGTTTTAGATAAAGAGCAGACGCAAACTGGACCATGTTTTCAGAGGATTTGCACAGAATGAAATTACAACAGTTTCACATTCTGCCACGTGCCAATGGAGACGTGCAAATCATTTTCCTGAATCCTTGTTACCTGCACCAAATCTGATATTGGATTTAGTTTAGCCTATTACAAAATGGGATTGCACTAAATTATTGCCATCAGGTAAAAGTGTGTATGTAGGAACCATTAAAATCCCCCACCTAACATGTGCTGACTTCTTCGCAAGTCTCCTGGAAGCCTGTGGTCCCTGTTGCTGGAACAAAACTTCATAAGGATTATTGTAAATGTGACAGTTTAGAGCAGACAGGCTTCAAGTCCCAGTTGTACAAATAATACAACAAGGGATTCTCCATGACTGAATTATTTCCCAGCCTCCACGGACAGGCCACACTGAGGACAGAGCTATCATGCAAGTAAAGCTGTCAGGGGCAGGGATTTCAAATCTTGAGTGTGCTACAGGGCATTGATATTGGGAATAAAAATGTATTTCTTAAATTTCAGGGTTTAAGTATTATTTGTGTTTGTTTCATACATAGCTGCAACACGTGCTTTTAAGTGCTTTTTGAGAAACGAAAGATACAATGTGAAGAGAAGGATAGAGGTTATGCTTGATGAGGAAGAGTGTGGAGAAGAAGAGGAAAAACAAAACCTGGGAAGAGAATAGTGGGCACTGACAGTGAGAATACCATAGGACATAGTGAGAAGCAGAGCAGAAAGCTTTGCAAAGGTCGAAAGGTGCTTGGTGACAGCAGCATTCAACACTAATGTCACATGAACCATTTCCTGGCCCATCTCAGATGTTCCTTCATGAAGGGTGTGTTTGTGGAAAAGGAAGTAGCAATAAATGAATACTCTAGACTTTTAAATTGTGAGACCTTGTCATCACTGGGATCTGGAGATCTGAGATCCATCACTGGGATCTGGAGGTCTGAGATCTGTCACTGGGATGGATGAAGACAAGCACAAGATCTGGACACAAAAGACCATCCGATGAAACATTCCTTCATCCACTGACTCCAGTGGGAAACTAGAGCAATTAAGTTTCTAAGATAGATGTATGGAATAAATGCCTTAAAGTATTTGTGCGATTGCAGACTTCAGTTTTCTTGATGTTCTCTTCTCTGACCATATCAAAAATGAGTATTTTTTAAAGTTAACTTTATTTTTCCCCTCAAAAATCGCTCTTCCCAGTGGCATGGCTGAGAATCACTGTGTCATCTGGTGAAGTTTATATTGCCACCTGCTGAGTTTGATGTACCCTAAGGAGAAAGAATGAAAATCCACTTATAGGAATTTCTTTTTAAACTGTCACTAAAAATAGAAAAGAAAGAGATGCCAGGTTACCCAAGCTTTTGTTCTGTACAAACCTCTAGAGTAAAATTTGACAGTGACTTTTTTCTGTACAAAAAGAAGTGAAAGTCTGCATTTACTAGCTAAAATCAAAGGGATTTTTTTCCCCCCTTCTTTTTAAGGTGTTGAACAAACACCTCAAAATCTGAACTTGTGTCTTTTCATCTGAGACACATGAGGCAGAACAAGAGAGTGGGGACTCTGAAAGCAAGGTGAGAGTACTTCTTTATCCTGTAATAGCTCCTGTGTCTCAGGTGTGAAGGACACCAACTTCATGTCCCTTCTTCAAGACCACTTAGTTCCCTCTACAACGTGTGGAGTGCAGAAGTTGGTGTAGTAGATTTGATCTGATGCCTTCTTCATTTGTCAAAGTTTAGTGGAAGGTCAACATCAGTAATGTTCTCTTTCCACTGAAACAATAATTGGAGAGCAAAGCAGAGAAACTCAACAAAACAAAAAGAAAAACATACCTTTGTCGAAAAGACTTGGGTCCAAGTTTTGGAGATGAAAAGAAATTAGAGACACTGAAAGAGATGCATAAATGGGATGACAGGGATTTCATTCCCAATTCAATTGCCAGACCTCTTTCCTGGCAACAAGTTATTAATTTTATTTACCTACTTTGTAAAATATACATAAGTTCGATGAATGAAATCACTTAAGTTATGAAAAGAAATAAACAATGGGAAAGCATTAGAGACAGAAATGGCACCTCAAATAGAAAATATTAATGTCAGTATCACTTTTTCTTGATCTGCTGCCAGGGTATATGGATCAGACTTGTCTTACATTATCTGAATGCATCTCATCTATTCCATTCTGGTTTATTGGCTACACAAATCAGAGGTGTTTAGTAATTAAGAGCAAGCCATGTTTCTTTTCCTTGCCTCCACATACTCCTTTCATATTTTAAATCAATGTGTTTTACAAAGAATTGGCTTCCTTCTCTGTCTGCTTTAAGTTGTTTTATGGAATGTAATAATATTATAATAATTTTTTCATTAACAGCTTTCATATTTCTTTTTCAGAGAGCAGGAAAAAAAACCAGCATTTTAAAAATTATTTTGACACGATGCAGTTTCCTAGTGGAAAGACTGTGAAAAAAAGATTCTGTTCTCAGCTCAGTTCACTCCTTCCCTCATACACTCAGTTTAAAACATGCCATGTGCTGACTGATTCTGTCAGCATTCACTGTCAGCTTTGCCATCTCTGTCACTCAGGGCTGACCAAAAGGCAGTGATTTGCCATTTGGCTTCCACTGGGCTAAATGGAAGAGCTATGGAGCAGCCTGTTCCTTTCAGTTCTTACAGGAACAAGCTGCAAATGTAAAGATTTTGGGAGGGACAAGCCAGTTATTCATTGAAAGTGCGGTTTTGGGACAGCCTAAACAATTTATGGGGTCGGGTTGAACCATCCATGTGGTTTTGAGTGAAATAAAAATGCCAGTGTATTTCAGGAGTGTCAAAGCAGTTCACTCACCCGATCAAAAATGTCATGCAGCTCAGAACTGCAACCCCTCAAATATTTGAAGTTGTCAGTCAGCAAATTCCAGCTCTGTAATGGTACATTGAGATCACTGCACAACTGGATTTATCACTCTGCCAGATGTGACAAAATGGAGCACAGTCTTTTATTCTTTTCCCCTTCTCTTGATACTACCAAGTCATAGGGAAAAAAAGGAAAAGTAAAATTATTGGAGCAAGATTTTTCAAAAGCACTCAGCATTCTTCTGAGTCATCACCCATTGAACTCGATGATTAAACTCTTGCTGATTTCCATGGCAGCAGTTATGTTAATTTCTACTGCTCCTGGACATGCCACTCTTCAATGCATCTGTGACATGTGCTTTCTTTTCAGCTGGGGTTATTTAGCACCCATTGATTCCTTTTTGCTTTCCCTTCCCTTTCCTTTCCTGCATTCTGGTTTTCAAGCTAGTAAATCAGCTGGGTGTCTCAGCATAACAATTCCTGATCAAAGTGCTTTAGGAAATAACAGCAATTCCCCCATTCATTAAAAAAACCATCAAAATTGGGAAGTAGCACACTGCAGAAAAATGTTATATAGCTTGCTAACAGCATGCTGATTTTTAAACAAGTTTCATACAAATAATAGCTCCTACCTTGCCGTTCATTACATTGTAAAACTCTTTACTTTTATTTTTCAGCTGGTTTGTTTGTTGCTTCTTAAGCTGCAATAAATCTGAATAGTTTTATTTTACTTAGTAAAATGCACTTCTGGGGTTGTTTGTTTTTTTAATACAACCTATTTATAAGCTGGGTAGGGATAAAAACCTACCCAAAGGATCATTTTTACTAATTTATCATTCTTTCTAAGTTCTCTATGTCTATTGGAAAAATAGTGCAATAATGTTTTTTTAAAGATGGAAATTTGTTTTACGATTTGGGGATGTGGGAATGGCTAATTGTAATGTGTTACATTTGAGAGCTTTGAATCATGGCAGAATTAAGTGTAGAAAAAAAAATTTTGATTTTTGGATATGCAGCACAGTTTCTATGAAATTTAGAGCAAATGGCTCATTATGAGTCTGCAGAGATTGACTACAGGAATCCCAAGGCATTTTGTGGTTTCCCAACTGCACTACAGCAGTCAGAGTTTTCCACCAAATCCTCACGCTAAAGCATTTTGCATTAAACATGACAATATGGGGCCGTGAGGGGTTGGGACTCCCTGGTCTCACCAGTGTTCCTGGAGCTCCAAATAATCCTCTGACCTTTTCCACACCTCACCAGGGCAGGTGTCACACACAGAGCCAGGCTGAGCCTGTCCCAGAAGAGTCATCACATGAGAGAGGAAAGGGCTGGGGACAAAGGGACCCAGGAAGGTGAATTTACCTGTTTATGGTCACAGGGAAAGGCAATGGCAGAGAACAGGCTCCAAACCACGGGAAATGGGACGAAGACTGAAGTCAGAACCACACCTCAGGCACTTGGATCCCACAACCAAGACTGCCCACACCTCAGTGCCCAGCTAAGGGTTGCCTAAAATTCACTGTCTCCTCAGCATCCTTGGAAGCTCCCAAATGCCTGATCTGGAGAGTGTAATTGTGCCCAGGAAATCTCCTCTCCAGACACCGAGTGACCTCTTTTCACACCTCCAGGTCAAAATGCTTATGGGGTTCATACATTAGGACCAGCATTCAGCGTCACCCACCCTGCAAAGACCAATATCTACATGTCTTTAAAAATTTGAATCTAAATCACCTCACAGGACATCTGTCTTCTTCTTGGGATTACCTTCCCTTGATCAGATAAATTTCCAAACCTGTTTGAGATTTTGTGGCCCTGTTTTTCTCTTTTGTCAAGCCTGCTGAGGCAAGGGGCCCATATTTCTGTCTACATTGTATTTCACCAGAACAGTGCAATAAAATATGTACGTGTGAATTGTCATATCTCTGGAATATATGAATTCTCATAACCTCACCAGATGTTTTGAAGCGAGCACTAGGTTTTAATTGGGACATTTCAACTCAAAAAGGCCTATCTGCAAAGACACTGTGCTTCTTATTTATTTCAGCTTATTTACATTTTATAAAGGAAGGAATAGAAAGTTTCCTGTCCTGTTTTAGAGGGGAAAAAAAGGAACAAAGTAGTCGTTCCATTAATACTTCTTAATAGGAAGATGAAAGTAATAGAAAAAGGAAACTGAAAGATTTCAAAGAACTCTAGCTCTACAAAGGAAAAATCCTCCATAAGCGTAACCACAAAATATTTATGACCACAGAGTAAGGATATAGTTTCTTTTCTGAGCAAAGGATATCCTCTTGAGAGCAAAATATTAGTAAATTAAAAGCATTATGATAAAGGTCTCTCCTGAATGGGCCGGATGGATTACAACCATATCAGCACAGCAGAATTAAAACAATTAAAACTGTATTTTCAAAATTGCAATAACAAAGTGACACCAGTACATCTACTGGACTTCAAAACAAGTCATTGAATACTTCAGGATACCTAAAATGGCACTAGGCACTTATCTTCAGTCGTCTGAATCCATCTTCAGGGCTCTGTCAGTCATTGTGACAGGTGAAGCAAATGGTTTATCTGCAGACATCTGTAAGTGTCTTAATTTTGATTTAATTCATTTAATTCCATGTAAGGAATCCCATCCATCCTGTAAAACCATGGCCCTATAGCACCAAGCAGCATGTAAATGTACTGTAAATTCAATGTGAATGCTGCTCACTGTACCTGAAAATCACATGAAATAGGACTCGAAGAGCTCTTCAAAGATGAATGAACCTGTCCTCTCACTGTGAAATGGGATCAGTTCTACCTGTGATATTAAAAAACACCAAATGTGAAAATAAGTTCCCAAAATCTTCTTTCGCACACAAATCTGTTGTGATCTGAAGACACTGATGACCAACTTAAGATGCCTTTTTTTAACCAGACCTGTCAGAGGTTCAGGTTCACATCACATCCTGCAGTTGCAGGAGCAGGACATGAAAATTGAAATGTTTTTGCATCACTTGACCCAGGGAGTGGTACAAGGTCCATTCAAACACGAGTCACAGTGTGTGCATCCATCTGACCTGACTCCACCCACACTGCTGCCTGTCCAGCGCAGTTGCCTCTGCAAAAGGAATTGGGAAGATCCTGCAGAGATGTCAGCCTTCTCTGAATATATTATTTGGGCTTGGCAGAAGAACAAAATATTTCGTTAAGATCAAACTGACACAATATTGCTGCACAGGTAAGTGTAAATATGCTAGAACTGGCCAAGAACAGAGGGTACTTCATGTCCTTC
This sequence comes from Ptilonorhynchus violaceus, assembly GCA_013397565.1. Taxonomy (NCBI): domain Eukaryota; kingdom Metazoa; phylum Chordata; class Aves; order Passeriformes; family Ptilonorhynchidae; genus Ptilonorhynchus; species Ptilonorhynchus violaceus. Next base: position 108,525 of record VZRJ01000970.1, read on the forward strand.
ACGGATGAGTGGATGGATTGAAGGATGGATGGATACTGTACAGCAAATTCTCATAACTGTACCTAAGAAAACTAATAGTAAGAAGCAACCTCCAAATAATAAGAAATACCAAAATTAAAGCAAGCCAAATTTTCTGTGCACTAAGTTGGAGAATACCATTCCTAAACCATGACAATGATCCTCCTGGATCTCAAAGTAGTGTTGGGACTAGTCTGGAAAAGTACTTTCCATGTCTTGCTTGACTCAAAATCAATCTAGGACTAAAATTTCAGGACATTGTTTCCTAGTCAACAGCAGCTCTCAGCAGGAACATGCTCTATGAGGGTACTTTGGTAGTTGTTTTTCTGCAAGTCCAGCCCAAACTGTGACTTTAAAATCACTTCTATGTGGCTGATGACAAAATACTGATAAATAGAAAAGACCTCCCAACAACTTTGAGTAGCTCTTCTGCAAGATGGATGTGTTTCTGCTTGAGAGTTAAAAAAAAAAATTCTCCATATTTTCACTAAGAATAAAACACAGTATTTTTTCCTTGCCTTATAGTTGAAAAACATTAAACTTTCCTTGACAAAATTTCCTCACAGAATTAATTCTGAGGCAGACACCTGGCATGAGATATTTCAGTCCAAACAGTTCACATTTGTCAAAGGTATGGGTGTCTGAAAACAGGTTCGTGTAATGGAAAGTGTCAGGCAACCTTAAATACACAGACCTCTTGGCCTGCCCGCAATGCAGCTTTTAAATGAAACAACCATTTCATCACAGAGATTAAAAAACGCAGAGTTCACTGTAAAACTTCCTCCCAGTCCTGCAGACAGGCAGATCTTGTGCTTTAGCCATACCTGTTATAAACACAGATCTTTTTCTTCAACTTTCTGTCTCGTAATTACAGAATTGTGACATTTTAGTGGGCAGAATTACACAGGTCTGGGAGGATTCTTTGGTAACAGCTTTGTCCAAAGCAGGAGAAACCTTGAATATGTCTCTTCGACTGGCTAAAATCATACACTGAGATTATTTAAATCAGCTTTTTCTCAAATTCTGCCTCCTTGCTTGCTTTCCTCTCCTGCTGTCAAGGATGACCTACCTCATAAGAAGGACTCAAAGTGAATTCTCACACTACTTAAATGCTGGGTAATGCCCATATTTAATGCTTTCTCCCTGTCTTTACAGTTAAATAATATTTAGAGTTAAATAAGATTTTTCAAAGGCTCTTACTATGACTGGGACATTTTTCATCTTCTGGAAGTTAAACAACTTTAGCATGTAGAAATGTGTTCTAAATTAAAGCCAAGAACATCAAAGCATTTGATATTCATTTGAGGCCCCAAATTCTAACATTATTTCAGAGGTGAAACCCTCTGTATTGACTTCATCTTGCTCCAGGTAGCTGTTCTTTCCCTCCAAGAGGATTTGAAAGAGAAAAACTTCTCTTTTTACCTACAGACATTGCTTTAACGAGTCACCTCCACCCTGCAGTCTGGCATGACCTTGTTTTGCCCAGTAAATACGGCAGAGGCATAACCCACAGTGGTCTGTGCAGGTCAGCATTTATAGGTTCTGCTCTTCAGAACAGGTTTATGGAGCTGAGCTCTCCATACACACATAAACCTGTGCCCTGCCATAAGTCTGTAAAGCAACAGCTGAGTACTGGTACTGGAAGGGGGAGGAAAATCAAAGCATAAAAAGAAAAAAAAATAGCTACAATGGTTGTCACATTAGGGGAACCTTTAAAGCTGAAGTGATGCACAGCAGTTGTTGGAGGAGATCAGTCAATGTTATCGAGAGTTTGAAAAAAGTTCTCTCTGTTAATTTATGCAAAACTTAAGCCTGCTGTGTAAACTATGTGGGAACTTACTTGAAATATTGATGTTTAAAATGGCACTCTCAGTCCTCCTTTTTCTTTCTTTCTTCTTTTTTTTTTTTTTTTAAAGAACACTTACTGAAATTTATGTTGACAAGCTGCAGACAGAATGATGGAGTGGCCCTTTTCTGATCTGCAGTTAGAAGTCATTTGCATCCCTCCACCTCACTCTTTTTTTCTCCACAAAAGGAAGTTTCTTTAACTCAGTTATCAATCAACAAAAGCTCTGAAGGGCCATTTCATACAACAATTTGTTAAAGTGACGCCAGTGGTATCAAACACACAGCTCTTCAGTAATAGCCTGAAAAGATCCGTGTCACTGGGTTATTAATTGTATAAGGAAAAGATTTTAAAGCCATTAGCGTTGACTGCCTTTGCTTCCAAAGTGAATATTTTTTTTCCCTGAAATTACCATTCCTTTTTGCTATTTTCATTGCTGTTCCAAAAGCTGGAAACTTTAGCCATCTATATTATCAATCTCATTTTTGCAAGTGATGCCTATCATCTAAATACAAATTTTTAAAGCAAAACATCAAACAGCAATAAACAAGCTAAAGAAGCAAAAAAATTTGCAAATTGTGTGCCCATTGACCAGGAAGTATTGTTTTGTATTTATTATATGACAAATATAGACAGTAGAATATAACTCATATAACAACAGTTAGAGGTACAGAGGAATTGAGGCATGCATTTTTTCAGCATAAAGTGCTGATTTGGTTTGAAGCATTTGGAAAGTACTGACTGAGGCAGACCAGGTGTGCTTTGTGGGAGATTTTCTCCCACAGACGGGTGACTTGTTCACTTGCCATGTCAGTGGTGGAGACAGAGGTTTTGAGCTGGCAGAGGGGTCCAACCCCGTTCCCCATCCCAGTGAATCCAAGTGTGCATTGACCCACGCTGTACTCACAGAATCACAGAACCACACAATGGTTTGGGTTGGAAGGGATCATAAAGATCATCTTGTCCCCCCCCCTGCCATGGGCAGGGACACCTTCCACTAGCCCAGGTTGCTCCAAGCCCCATCCAACCCGGCCTTGGACACTTCCAGGGATGGGGCAGCCACAGCTGCTCTGGGCAACCTGTGCCAGGGCCTCACCACCCTCACAGGGAAGAATTGTTTCCTAATATCCAATCTAAACCTACTCTCTTCCAGTTTGAAGCCATTCCCCCTTGTCCTGTCACTCCAGGCTCTTCTCAAGAGTCTCTCTCCATCTTTATTGTAGGATCCCTTCAGGTACTGGAAGGCTGCAATTAGTTCATCCCAAAGCCTTCACTTTTCCAGGCTGAACAATCCCAATTCTCCCAGCCTTTCCTCACAGCAGAGCTGCTCCATTCTTCTGATCATCTTGGTGCCTCCTCTGGACTCTCTCCAGCAGCTCCATGTCTTTCCTGTGCTGGGATCCCAGGGCTGGGGGCAGCTCTGCAGGTGGACTCTCACCTGAGCAGGGCAGAGGGGCAGAATCTTGAACTGCCCACCCTGATTTGGGTGCACTTTTCCTTCTGTCCCTGTACTATACCAGCTGTATGCTGAGAAACCTGGCCTGTGTTTGAAAACCTGTAACTGTGTTCCCCTGGTTTAGTAGTGCTGATAAAGCTCAGTAGGTGTTTTGCTTTGCAACATAACAAAATAACCAAACCCTCTTCAGCCAGCGTGCTCTGATTCTCCCAATGCCCATAACTGGGATTATTTCTTCAAACATCACTTTCATCCCACTGCCTTGAGTGGGGTCATTCCCACATGCAGAGTTATTCACCAATACGTTTGCGGAACTGGGACAAAGGTGGTACATTTTCACCCTGTAGAGGAGTTAGTCTTGACATTTTCCCATTATTCCAGTGATAAATTGCCCTAAGGGTCCCTTTCTTTCTGTCTGAACTTCATAGTGTATACCTTTATTAAAGGAAATTTCTTTAAAGGTCCTTTGACTACAAAAAATAGATATGCCTTTGTTGTGGGAGTGAAGGCACTTCCTTTGAAAGTGTGTTGCGTCACAGTGGGACTGAAGTGCAAACTTTTCCAAACTTTAAAGTGATGTTTGGGTGCAGCTCCTTTTATAGCTAAAAAATCATAAATGCAAAGGTGAGAGCTGCAGATTAAGAGAAAGAAATATAGAGGGAGACATGCTATTTTACAAGGAGTTTAAGCTATTTAAATAACAAATAGCTCTTCACCTGGTGTTAAGATGACTAATAGCCCAGATAAAACCCAGGATTTGGGTGCATAAACTAGATTTAAATGGATTTCAGCTGCTTATTTCCAGCATTTTAGTCAAAGCAACAGAGTACCTGTAACTCTTCGGAGCTGTGTGGGGCAGAAATGACCTGTATGTGGAAAGAAGGGTTCATTATCAGTTCAGAGGGCAATTGGTTCTCCTCACTGCATTTGGTTCTCCACAGAGCCGGTGAGGTGACCTTTCCCTATGGCACCATGAAGAGCTCTCTGTTAAACCCCTGTGTCCTGTACGTGCTTCCTTCTCCATCCTTTTTCATTCCTCTGCTGTTATTTCTCATGCAATCCAGAAGCAGAACTCTGCAGTGAATTTTGGGATGCAATCCTTTTGAATCATTGCACAGCACAGTTCTGCTCTGGGTCAAACAGAACTGGCTGTAAGAAGCTTCAAACTGGAGATACATCATACATGTAAATGGTTCCATTTCAAAGCTTTAAATTAATATATGCATGCAATCATGCTGAGTTTATTACTGCAACAATGTACAAGGCAGTAAATAAAGGCTGGCATAAAACTCCATGCAGCTTCTTCTTCCAGCTGGAAAAAAAAACATTATACAAATCAAGACTTGGTGTTAACAGACTGGTAAAGTGAGGTTAGTTAAGAACTGAATAATTACTCCATGTATCAAATTCCCCCAGCTGGAATATTATGATCTGATGAGTTAGAATTTATTGTAAATTCTACAGGATCCCCCTTGCTTTGCACAAAGGGCAAAGAGGCAGGAAAGGGGAGGACTTGGGACTGTCTGCACCGTGCTGCCTTGCTGCAGGTGCTCCAGAGGCACTGGGATGTGCATGGAGCTCCTGAGCTGGGTGTTCCAATCAAGGATTTACAGACAACCCTCCTGCAATCAGCTGGATAACATCGGTTTTCTTGCCACCACCAAACTCTGATGCAACAATTTAATCCACTCTCTTTTTCAAGCAGATGAAAGTAATATCTTTTGCTATTGGGCCCTCAAATGAAATAAAACATTGATGGTTGGAGCCTGTCAAATCCTTGAGTCCTTGCATGAATTTTGATTGGTTTCCATGGAAACAATGGCAAACTCCATTTAGCACCAGGGTCCATGCCTGAACAAAGGAACTGCTGAATGAAGTTCACGGTGTCTCCCTACCCATGTGCATGGCAGAGAGATGCATTTCCAAGCAACACTGGTAATTGTTTGTACAAACATGCAGAGTGATGGGAGTGCACTGGAGAGCCAAGAAATTGGGCAAGAAGCATCCATCAGTTCCAATTAAGTTAGGCAAAGATGAAGCATGCATTAACTGAAATATATGCATTGCTAGTGGGAATAGAGCTGCACTTTTATTTAATATGGAGATTTTAAAATTAGGTTTATTTGCAAGACAGAGGAGAAATCTGAAGAAACTGAGCCCTTCCAAGGAAGCTGAGAAGCTTAATGTCTCTGTGAGTTTGTCTGTATTTATCACTGGCCAAGGTGATAACAACAGCTTCCATTCAATGGCAGGAAGCTGTGTCAGGGGAGGTTTAGGTTGGATATTAGGAAAGGTTCTTCACCCAGAAGGTGGCTGAGCACTGGAACAGGCTCCCCAGGGCAGTGGTCACAGCCTCAAAGCTACCAGAACTCCAGGAGGGTTTGGACAACGCTCTCAGGGACAGGGTGGGATTGTTGGGGTGTCTGTGCAGGGCCAGAAGCTGGACTCCATGATCCCTCCAAGCTCAGGACATTCTGTGATTCCTTTCCCTGCTTTCTTCTCAAGCTGCCCTGGCCGCACTCTCCTCACAAGCCTCAACTCTTCTGTGGCTCTCATTCCTGTTTATTGGGAACAACACCAAGAAATGGATGGAGTTCTCCTGCTATAAAATAACATAAAGAGGAAAGTAAAGCATGTTTTGTCTCCAAGGCTTGTTTCACAGCCTGGCGGGTTAATATATCAGAACTAATTAACAGTCTGATGAGAACCCCATGCAACAGCATGGAGTATGTGTGCGCTGAATGCAGGAGACAACAGTTATTGCATCCAGATGAAGGTAAGAGAAAAGCTGGTAAAGTGGAACTTTTTGAATTTTAAAGACCCATTATTACATTTCTTGAAACCACATCTCAATCTGCTTGTAAAATGGTAACTACAGAAATGAAAACAACGCACTTGAAAAATGCTGAGGCTTTACTGAAGTGATTTTTTAAAATATTTTTTCCCCCTTTGTTGGGTGTTGCCAACTTCCTGACAATCGAACTTGATTTTTATCTTTCTAGATGCCTTGTCCTAATCAGAGTCAGTGGTGGCACTGCTCACTATCAGCTATGGTGAGCACTTTTGGGGAAGGTGAAAACAGGCAAGACCTGCTTTGTCTATGCTGGATTTAAAGCCATGGAGTATTTTAGGTGTTACATTTTTTTGGTTCATTGGTTTGGTGGTTGGTTTGGTGGGGTTTTCTTAGAAATAGGAAATGGGACATTAAAATAATGACTAAATATTTTATATAAAACAAAGTGGTTACTCAAAACTTTTCCCTGAAATATTTTACAAACTTTTGATGGCTTTGCAAGTGTTTCTTACGAGTGCTTGAGCGGCAAAGTAAATCAGCTGCATAAGTGATTTTTTTTATGATGAATTTGTGTAGTAACCCACACAGTACTCATTTAATAACCTGTATGCTCTTTATTTAGAAAAGTTCCTCAGGCACAGTAAAGGTTTCAGACCAGGGCATCAAAAAGGCTCAGAGGTGACTAATTCCTGCACATAGGTGACTAAGACCAGAAGAGATATGAAATTCCCAATGCAGATTTTTTCTTTCCTGGAGATTCCACTCCTCTTCAGCAAAATGGATTTTAAGATTTCTATCAGAAACCTGAATTTTCAAGGTCAGCATGAGGAGAACAAATGCTGTGTATTCCTGCAACACAGAGTTGCAGTGCTCTCTAGAGGAAGCCAAAGCAGATGAGAGCAAGGGCCCCTTGCCATGGTGGGGCATGGAAATTTTAGGGATAATTCAAAGTGGCAAGACGAAGAGTAGCAATTCCCAGAAAATTTTACTGGGAGAACCAACCAGTCACCCAGTTCAGCACGGCAAGAAGCAGATGTTAGAAGGTCTGAAGTAGGTCCAACAGACGCAATTCTCTCACAGTATGAATTTTCAGTGATTTCTCGTGCTTTTTTTATGTTTTCATGGTCCTGCCTTCCTCTAGATTGCAGGAAAAGGGTAAGAATTTAAGTCAATAAAAAAGGGAGAGGGAGCAATTCTCTCTTTAACAATCTTATATATTAATGAAGATGCAATGTAGGAAATTATGCAGAAGGGAATTACGTATATTTAATCATGATGACTTCCTCTTTCCACTATACAGGAATGCTAAATAAAATGAAATGTTAAGAGAGTCAAACTGGACAATATGTTGTAGTCACCCACTGCCTGTTAGAAAGCCAAGAAATTATTTTCTAGGGAAGGCTGTTGCAGTAGGGAGTGTAGCAGGGCTATTTGTAGGGATAACAATGTGTATTTGGTTTCCATGGCAAGGGGCAGCAGAGACAATGTGTGATGAAGCGACCACAGTGCCAATTCCCCATCCCCCTGTGCCACTGGAGGGGAGGAAGTAGGGAATTTGGAAATGAATTTGAGCTTGTGAAGAAGGGAGGGGTGGGAAAAAGGTGGTTTTAAGATTTGTTTTTATTTCTCCTTACCCTACTTTGATTTGATTGGTAATAAATTCATTTCCCCCAGCAGTGTCTGTTTTGCCTGTGACAGTAACCGGTGAGTGATCGCTCCCTGCCTCTATCTCAACCCATGAGCCTTTCTTTGTATTTTCGCACCCCTGTCCAGCTGAGGAGGGAAGTGATGGAGCAGCTTTGGTGGGCACCTGGTGTCCAGCCAGGGTCAACCCACAGCTACACAAGGCTCTCAGGAGTTGCTGCATTTAATGTGCTGGAAGATAAATTAAATTTAGTGTTCCACAGAGCACAACTCTTTAGAAGAAGGGTGCAAATGCAATGCCCAGCACAAGTTGCTGCCTGTCAGTGGGACAGAGCTCCTGCCAGCCTCTCCTAAAGCTGCTGGTCCTGCAGGTGAGGGAGAAGCACAGTGTGCTGGAGGAGATGGGATGCTGCTCCAAACTGGTCTGACAGCTTCAGTGTGTAAATACGGAATGTTTCACACTTCGTTTTTCATTCCCTTGTTCTCTTCTGGCTTAGGAAGAAGCAAATCCTGCAAATAATCAGGCGCATAGTGAAGTCCAGGGCTGTGTGTCTTGCAGCAAGGGCTGCTCAAGCTGCTGGGAGTACACAGAGACCCAAGTGTTGTGAGGTCAGGGTTTGACATGGTGGTAACAGAAGTGAGGCAATTCTCCTGCCACACATGAAATTATGGAGGAATTGATTCTGTTCTCTGGTTGCACTGAATCCAACAGATTTGCTACTGCACTTATTGGAAAGAGTAATAATTGCTGCAAACAGCACACTAATAAACAGGTCTGTCTGTCAGTCTGTCTGTCTGAGCTTCATTGTATTCATAACTACCCATGTCATTAGCATGATTACGAAACATTAATGTCTGGTTTTACCCAGCACTCTAAAATATATATTTATATATATATGAATATAAAATACATCAAATGGAATGATCTCATTATTCATTGAATAACTCTGGGAATCTTCCTCAGAAATGTAATGTAATGTCCCTCCTCAACATTTTAAGGATAGTCACTTAACAATTAAGAAAGAAAATGGAATACTCGTTTGATCTTAACACTAGTTACATTTTAAATCAAAAGGGAATATGTAAAGAAAGCAATTTTTTATCTGCATATATTTTTTTTAAAGATGTATGGGGTAACACCATATCATTTATTTACCAATTTAAACATTTACAAAGTATTTTTTTCAGTGGCATTTTTGTTAAATTTTATCATGTAATAATTCATGTTATTTTTGTAGTGAGGTTGAATCTGAAAATGAATTCTCAAAGCATTTTTTTTCAAATTGGACTGGTTTGTTAATCTCACAAACTTTGTAAAGGAAAATAATTTTATGGATAAATGTCTCCACCTAGAGCTTGCTTAGAAAACGAAATGCTTAATAAAACACAATTCTGCATATAGTATATTTAAAAGCCCACATTACAATGATTTCTCAATAAAAGCTTCCTTTTTTGGGATCTGTCATCATTCTTCTTGTGAGATGCCATTTTCACAGTCCATTCGATACAACAGCTGAGGCATTCAGAGGATTTTCTTAGAGATACCAGAATTTTATTTTATAAAAGGAACCTCAAAGGCTATTTTTACAGTTTAACAATAATAGGAGAATAAGGTGGGTTTTTAATTCATTCCGAAAGTATAGCAGGTTTCTCATTTCCTTTCCTTTAAATTTCTTTTCAGTGTCACAGCCAATAGGTAATTAAACCATGGTTCCTAATTAACAACTCCACTGTCTGCAGCTCTTTAACGCTGCCATTGGCTTATACAATAGGAAATCCCTAAGGAGTCAGTCAGTCCCTGGGAGCAGGGAGGTTTCCCCGCAGCCCAGAAGAGGTGCAACCCACTGAGGAGTGAGGCACAGGCAGAGGGACTGGAGGCAACAGTGGGGCTGGCAACCCAGAAAACGCCTCAGTTAGCAAAGACTCTTTAGGTGAGACTGTTAGGTAAGACTGTAAGACTAATTAATGCAACACTTCTGCGTTAATTAATAGAATTGTTAAAAGAAACATGACAGGTAGGTCAGGAACAGCTGAACTTCACGACTAAAAGCAGTGAAATGCCTCAAAACTTGTCAATACCGTGTACTACAAATAGTCAGAAATTGTAAGTTCTTTAAAACAGTGAATACATCAAAATTGTGTTAATACCAGGTGCTTTCACCTGGTCATGTCAAAGACTGGTTTTGCTCCCTGGAATAATAGCTCAGACTGTTCTTTCTCACAAAATGAATGGTTGTGAGAAATATCACCTTAAACTCTGCGCTCGGTTCCCACACAGCTAATTTTCAGAGTGCCCTTACAAAGTTGGTTCTTTTGTTTTTAACAAAGTGGATACTCTTTATTTTAACAGCCAAACTATTAAAACTTTTAGACATGGCGGTGAAACTGACTCAACACCAGAGTATGAAAAGGTGCAGCTGCAGTGATGTTAAAAATATCAAATAATTTCCTTTAGTTGACAGACACTCACAGTGGTTAATGCATCAGAAAACAACAACCCAGAACAGGCTTCTGCTGCTGGGATCTGATACTGGAACCCTCCCTGACCTCCACTAGACACTCCATTCTTCCAAACCTCAGTTACTGTGATTTAATAAGAGAGATTAAATGAGATTTAAAATGAAATTCACACAGCATAGCCGAGCTTTGCCCATGCAGACTCCTTATTGCCTTCTACCCTGTGACCGCTTGTTAGGTGCATCCTGATATTCATGTCACTTTGAACAAAAATACATCTGATTTCACCAGTTGCCTGTTTAGCTCACTCAAGTCTATGAACGTGAGCTGTCTGCTCAGGAAATGTAAAAATGTCTGTGTGTTTTCCTCCAAGAGACCCTCAGAGTGGTCTTTTAAGCCGACCTGAATTTTCAGAGCGTGCATCCTCTAACAGCTTCCTGGATGTTACGCTTGTTCTGATGAAATCATTGTTGAGCCCAGAAGAAATTGTGTCTAATCTTAGAATATTCAATGTCTACATTTTCAGGTGTCTTTTAAAAGTGGGGGTTTTTTATATCATTTTTAATATTAAAAACCAAGAGTTTAATTACCTAGAGACACTTTATTAATACACACCACCTTAAAATCTGTTGGGAAAAGGGAACATATTCTTTGTTTCACCCTATGCTAGTATCTGTTTATTACTTTTTCCAGTCCTGATGTGGACTTTGCTTCACTGCATTTTGTCAAATCCTCTGGAGACTGTGACTAAAATCAGCCACCCAGGTTTGCATTCAGTTTCCAAGGCACACAATTGTAGCTGGGGAGGACACACAGTCTTTGTGTTTTCAGGTATGGGGTGGTGTTTGCCACTCTCCCCCATGCACAGTGATAAATGGTTTATGGCTATTTCAGATTAACAGCATCATCTCCTAATTAAATTCCTGAAAATATTAAATCCTTGGAATAAAATACTGCTTTTCTTTTATTGTGCACTGGCTTTTTTTTTTTTTTTTTTGTCTGTGGAGGAAGATCTGCAACTACAGCAAGAAATTCATCCTTTTCTAAAATAGAAGTAAAGACCAGGGGAAAAAAATTATCTTGGAGCAAACCAGGAGTTATATTAACCTAATCTACATTGACTTGACAAGACATGACTCTTTCAGGTAAAGTTGTTAAAGTGAAATCACACAAGGAGTTCTTTAGGATGAGGATTTCTAGAACTGACTTTTGCCAGATTTTCAAATTCCTATTAAGATTTATACCTCACTCTCATTAGGTGTCTTAGCACTGCAGTGCTCTCAGATAACTGGTTGGAGCAGATAAATTAGGTACATACATCTTTGTTCCAAAACGTCTTTATACCCATTTTTTCTCTTCTGGGATAAACACAGTATGGATGTCACCACACTTATTGTGATCAACCTGTTTGACTTCAGCTGACGGGACCTGGGCAGGGCCAAGGGCAACAGGGGCCAACCTCCCTCAACCTATAAAAGAAGCCCCTGGAGGGCATCTCCAACAGGGCAGGCAAACAGATGGGACTATACTGGGTAATGGTTGGACTTAAAGGTCTTTTCCCGCCTAAACTCTTCCACGATTTTCCTTGCTGTTAGCTTTTCTCCTGTGTTACACCCAGCCTTCGTTACTGGTTACTTATTTCAGTCCATTAGCTCTGATTCTTTCTAAATCCCACAACAGGCCATGGGTGTACTTCTACCGTCTTTTCCCAGATCAAAAATTCATTTATTATCTGTCTTAAAGCTGCTTATGATATTCCTTTTCACTACGTGCTGTGCAGTGGTGATCCTATGGATGGAACACTTTGGGTACAAACCACAACCTCAGCAGCAAACTGTGAAAATGGCAATTTCTCAAGCAGATCTTTGCTTGAGCACAATCACACCCATCTTCCCCAGTGCTGAAGACATCACAGTGTTATTCCTTACACACCTGAGTTGCTCAGGGACTGTTCATGGCTAAAACCCTCAGTCTGTTTTTGTCTGCCTGCAGGTACCAGTGAAAAAAGTCAATTCGCTCCCTTTACTATTCCATTTCCAGGCTGACTTTGAAAGCATTAGTATCCACTTTGTTCTTTACAACTCTGTCTTGTTGAGAGGGGCTGCTCTAATGGGAAATGGAGACAAGAGTCTCTTTCCAACACATCAAGCTTCATTTGTTTGCAATTAGAAAGGCTACTCCAGCTCTGCTTCAAATATTTTGTCCAACGCTGCTCCGCTGAGTGCATTCTTCTGATGCCATCAAGGACATCACAACATTTCTCAAACATGATGATGTTTACCCTTTGTTCAAACACTCTGATTAATGTCTCTTTTCAGGCAGTAACTTTCTCATGTATTTGCCTCACATTTTCTGTTCTTGGCGAAGAGCTTGTCACCTACCTTAGAGCTCAAAATTCATCCCCCAGTACCTGTGGCCTTTCTTTTATGAATCATATCTTTGTTTCTGTCAGATCCCTGGCTTCTGTCCCAGAGTTCAATTAAAAATTAACAAACATCCCATTCTCTTTGAGTTTCTCTGCCGCTCTGCTGCTCCTGCAGTGCTCTCCTATAAAAAACTAAACATAACTTGCAGCACTTTATCATCCCCCATCCTCCTGATCTTCTGCCAGCCCACCTGCTCACCACTTCCCTACTGGCTGCTAGGTGAACTCCCAGCTTTCCCAGACTTCTGGCTGTTCACACACCTTGCTCCAGGACATCCCTGCCCTTTGGCTGTCGATCTGCACCAGAACTGGGGTGCACAGCTCCTCAGCTGGGGCACCGAGGAGCAGGGGTCAGGATTTGCCAGGTTCCACAGACACTTGGCTGAGGCTGCTTCACAAGCTGCTGCCTGCAATTCTGCTGCTCCGTGAGGCATCTGGTGCTCACTGATTTTCCCTTCTTCCCACAGAGCCAGGCAGCATGGGGAGTGGGCAGCAGGCTCTTGGGAATTAACCCAAAAGCCACATTGTGCTTCTGTCCAGTAGAACTTAGCAATTTTTCCTCCCCCGAAAGGAAAATTCCATTTCAGAGCATAAACTTCCTTTCCCTCGTCACCCACTGAGACCCACACCCCACCCAGTGTTTGAATGCTGCCTTCTGGTGTGGTCTGCCAAAGTAATTCCCACGGCAGGAACCTCTTAGCTTGGATTTTCTAAGGGATAAAGATGAATTCCCACATCTTCTTTAAGCAGGGTGGACAGATTCCCACGGTATGACCGAATTAAAGCCATAAAATAGCAATTTTGTGAGGGAAGGAGCCCAACAGCCATCTCTGCAAATGTGGACTCAAGAAGTCGGTGGGATTGCTTTGCCTAAGGCAGCCCATTTTCTGTGGGTGGGTATAGGATGTTTGTCTCCAAAGCTGCTAAGCTGAGGCATTTCAACTGCACTAAATGAATTTTTTAAAAGTGCAGGTGAATGATGAGAAGATATTTGGTTCCCAAGAAATAGATTACAGGAGAATGTGCTGTTCTGAATGCTGTCTCCTGGCAAGCTCCATGTAAATCACAAACTAAAAATTTTTCAACTCATTTTGTCTGTTTAAGGGAATATTTGCCACAAATATGAGGTGAATTGAACTGAACGAAGCTTTAAAGCATAGCCTTTTAAAATAAAATTTTTGCATTCAACATGGAATAACACAACTCTGCATCTGTTTTATCGAGGAAAAGATTCTGTGCTAAGCTTCATAACAGCTTATTAAATGAGACAGCCAGGTATCCAAGGAGATGGCGTTGAAAATAAAGATTTTTTGGAAAAATTCTTCAAGCAGCACAAGTGGGTATCTTCCATAAAACTTCAGCTTTCAAAGGACCTGTTAGCACAGCACAGGCTGCCTCGCAGTTCATAGCCTGAAAATAAGATCATACGTAAGTGGATGTTTTAATAAGGTTAATGGGATTATTATTATTTTTTAAACTATGACATTGTAATAGCAGTAAAGCATTTTCAAAGACACCAGCTAAGGGTGGCTGTCAGCACCACGTGAGACACATCTCACCTGTGCTTAAAGGAAGAAACAATTCATCTACGATGACAAACTGTCCCAATGGTGTACTAGCAAAATCTCAATGTAGAATACAAATTACACAGTTAATAGGCTTGATGTTCATTTAGCCAGGCTGTAGCCAGCACAGGATGGTGCTGCCATGGAGCAGCTTGTCACAGAAGGAACCTGTGCAAACTCAGTTCAGAAGGGATGTCTACACGTGTTTGTTTCCAGAGGTTCCTTTCACATCCTTATTTTCCACCTCTCCAGAATGTGGTTCCTTCCCCAGTGCTAAACACGCACAGTTTGAGTGTGAAGTATTAAGGCTCCTCACTGCCCTCAGGCAACATTGTGTTAGAAGGGATTAGTAATTAGGTCATTTGTAGCTCTTCACAGATTGCATCTCTAAAGGACAACCTCTTTCATCTCATGTACGTGATTTTTTTCTGTTTTAAACAACACAGAGGTCATGTCTACAACGAACTCCTCTGATTCAATGCATCAGGTAATTTTTTTGCATAGATCTAAAATCTGAATTTCAATTATATACATTAAAAGCACATCAATAAATGCACATACTGGACTCTAAACATCTCTGCTTTGCCCTGCCACTTTATCTTTGCTATGTCTTCTTCATATCTCAGAGTTGTCTGTGTAGAGAGTTGAGGAGACAATTCAGCCAAAGACACAAAAATACTCAAAGGACATACCAAGATCCACAGAGAAATTAATTCTGAGAGCATTAAGTGATTCAAACTGACTATAATTCTAAAAAAAATCATTACAACAGTGATGATTAAAAAGGTGCTTATACAAGTCCATGTTACCATGTGAATTCTGAATCTTTAAGAGGGTTTTAATCTCCCCAGAATCGCGGGGAAGGAAGCAGAGGCTGGATGCTATGTCTCCCAAATCCTAGGCTAAAACCAGGATAAACTTTGCCTATCCCTAAGCAAACAATAGCTCAAGGAACATTGAATTACTGAAGCAAAAGAGAAGCTTTATTTTTTATGCTGCTTCAGGATAGTTCCTCAGACTTCTTCAGAATCCTTTGGAAGAAGAAGTCCCCTGCACTGCACCAGCATCAATCACAAGGGCTCCTGTGAAGTAGAGTGGTGTAGACAAGTAATACAAGATGTAAGGGCTGTAATATTTAGAGATCACCGGTTTAGATGTGTTCATATTCTGGATATTTATATTTAGTTCATAATTATACCTCAAACCTTTTACTAACAAGTCTCCACCAACCCATGAGAAAACAAGGAAGAATTTATCAGGCAGTACTACTGGCTTTTTATTTTCTCCTTTCTTTTTATAAATTAATTAACAGGTAAAAAAAATGAAAAAGGAAAGTTAAGCAGATGAACTATGGAGAACCCTTTAAATTGCTCAGAACCTTTGGTGAGTAGGCAGACGAGCAGCTACTGTTCAAGAGACAAAAGACAATTATTGTAAAATTAGTGGTTGCTCTCCGAGAATCCTGATTCCTAGGCCTTTATAAAAAAAACCTGAATATTTGTCTGAAATGCCTGACATATTTCTGGTACAAGCAAGGGCACTGTCAATGCCACGACAAAGATCCTCAGGTCTTTGATGGGAGCCTATGAGGTGCTGATGTGATGGGTGAAAAGTGAGGTGGAGCCCCAGGCAAAGCACTGCAGTATTTCATAGAGCATCACTACGCCCAGGAACTGCTAGGCACTTTTCTGCCTAGAAAACTACATAAATACCATTAATTTATCATTCTACTTTCCCCCACAAGTCATGTTAAAATTAAAATACAAAAAAAAAAAGTGGGAAAAAGTTTAGCATTTGCCTCGGGGAAGTGGTTTTGAGAAATTATCTTAATAATCCTGCGTTGCTTCGTGGGATTGTGCTCCTGTCACGAGCTGCCCGTCAGGTACCTGGGGTGTGAAAGAAGCCACAAGCACAATTTTCTTCATAAACAAAAATAAAGCCACAGTAATTGTTCCACCCGACTGTAATTTTCTACTGAGTGACATAAACGGCGCTGTCATTTCTCTCAGTAGGTCGTAATTGCCCTGTATTTCATGTGAAATTAAAATGTTGACTGCAATGTCAAGGGTGCTGCATTCATGAACTAAATAATTGAAATGGTCTCGAGTCAGTCTCCGGACGGGAAGGGGACACATTCCTGCTCCTGCAGCTCAGGCCTGTTCCTGACTGCATTCTCTGGACTAATTTGCTTCATTCTTTAGTACTAGAAGGAGAAATTTTCAAATACAAGTTTTAATTTTTTAAAAAATAAAAACCATAACTTAGTTGTTGATCCCAGAGCTGTCTGGGACCAAATGGACGCGGGTGCAGGGTCAGGCCCTCACACGCTGGACTCAGTCTCTGGTGACAGTGACAGGACCCGAGGGAATGGCCTGAAGTTGTGTTAGGGAAGGTTTAGGTTGGATATTGGGAAAAGGATCTTCACCCAGAGGGTGGTTGGACACCGGAACAGGCTCCCCAGGGAATGGTCACAGCACCATTTGAACTTTTGACAGAGTTCAAAAGTCTTTGGACAATTCTCTCAGGCACAGGGTGGGATTGTTGGGGTGTCCAGTGCAGGGCCAGGAGTTGGACTAGATGATCCTGATGGGTCCTTTCCAACTCAGGATATTCTATGACTGTGCTGTGATTCCAAGCCTTTTATCTCCTTTAAAAGCTAAGCCATCTTTCCTGTAAATTAGGAGACCAATTCTCAGTTATTTAAATGGAAACTGGAATAGGCATGGAACCCAGAGAGGGATGGACCAAACACGCCCTGAAATCACCATTTTTGCACTTAAACCTTGTGCTCTTGCAAACAAGGGCTTGAGCATCCACTGCTGCCTGAGGAAACGAGGCTGGCAGCCCCTCCAGAGGGTGCTGAAATCCGTTCAAGTCTTTCCTCTCACTTGGAAATCCTCTGTCCAAACCCACTAAGCACTGATTTATGGGTTTATTGTTTATCATCTGGGCTTGACAGAAGAGACCACTTCTCTATTTTCCATGATTTCCAATGTGAGGAGTCAGACACACCAGGGTAAGGAAAGACCCGCTGTGGCCCACAATTCATACCGGATGAAAGTTAGAAGCAAGCCCAGGGTGCTGTGCTAAACTGAGTGTCAGGGTTGAACCCAGCTCCAATGGTCTTGCTTTATTGGAAAGGACATATTTGCAGTGTTTGTTTTTTTTCTTAAGTAAGGCACTCAGCCAACTGCTTGTTTCTTTATTACTTGTGGAATTTTTTATGTATTGCCAAAAGTATAAACTAAAGATACAGTGAGAAGAAAATCACAGAGCTAGTAGATAAATTGCTAGAAAAAAACCCATGAATAATTCAAGTAACGGGATTCAAATGTTTCTTAAAACTTGTTTCTTTTTTTTTCATTAAAGGGGGAAAAATGAGTTTCATATGAACAAAACCCATCTAACAGCATTAGTGGGCAATTTTGAAGGTGAGAAGTGACAAATCTTTAGACTGGCAGGTAACACTAGGAAAAAAGGCTCTGAATTTAAATACAGTGTTGAAGAAAGCTGAATGTTAACATAAAGAGAAAAATTGGATAATCACTCTATAGCAAATACTCGGCTTAATCCAGTGCACCCAATAAATACGACAAAGAGTTCACAGGTAAAATAACTCCACAAGAAGCTCTTGTTAGTAAGCTGATTAGTGATCTAGAAACTATTTCCTGATCAGATGACCCTTGCAAGAAAGACTTTAACATCTTCAGTCTGCAGATGTGGAGTTCAATCTGGTAAATCAGAAAAAATAAGAATCTATTTTCCAACCGGCATCTGCTGGAGTTGGGGTGAAAGATCCTAATGGGACTCAGAGCATCACAACATCAGTGGCTCAGACTGGAAAATGATGAGAAAACTTTGTCTTATAGGAGTCTGACTTGATGATTTTATCCTGTGCTGTGGCAGCCATAACAGGCAGTATTTTGTCTTTTGATAACAGATTTATTTTACCTAATGCTAACACCTGCTGCTTCTGCACCAGCTCTGCATTTCAGGGGTCTGGTAAACATTTTGCTGGGAAAATGTCCAATTTAACAGAGCAGTGGTCATATTATCCAATGGACTTGAGGGTTTCCTGCACAGGTCAGCATACCATCATGCTAAATGTCACATGCCAGGAATGGAAAGAGATCCCTAGTCCCACAAATTTTATGGCTATAACATTTGGCTGCAAAATAACAGGTAGAAAACTGGGTGACTTTTCTTCCAGCTTCCTAGGCCTATCTCCTGCACTTTTATTAATATCCAGTGTTCAGAGCTTTACATGCTTCTCTCTATCCTGCACTGATTACACAGTTCATGCTCTCCAAATGCTAAGGTGCTAAGAATAAAAATAGGTTTAATCTGAAATTAATTGCATTTCAGAAAAATGGTTTTTTCAACTTTTTATTTAATTGAGAGCAGATTAAACCATGTATTATAAAGGACTAGAACATTTTGTAGGCTACAAGAAACATAATTCCTTTCTTTAAAATATTTTTTTCTTTCTCTCCTTCGTGAACAATTAATGAATTGAATTAAAGACCTTACTTTGTTATTATTATTCAAATCTGCTTGAGAAAGATACTGATATTAGAGATGATGGATGAGATAGAAATGTCTGTCTGTTTTAGTCACCCAAAGTTAATTAAAATAAACCTGACCTGTTGTCTGCCACCCAAAGTGTCTTATGGAAACAAGAGTCTAATGGTAGTGGAGACAAATTGGCTTGTCTTGCTAAAAGTCCTTAGGGTTAATTAAAAAGCAGCTTATTCTTTGAAGAGAGCTACATCAGAGATGGGTACTTTTCCCCTCATTCCTGTTACACATTTTCCGAACATTTATGATAAGATTTTATATAACTAAACAAGAAAGCTGAGATTTGTATCAAAGACAGCAAAGATCTTGCTTAGCATAGGGAAAGAGCAGGACGGAGCTCAAGGCGCTCAGAGAAGGGAAGAGACAGAAAGCTCCAGCAGCTTAAGGCAAAAACTTAGGAAATGGGAACCTGCCAGATTCAAAGCAGCTGGCTCTGGTGCTGGAGCAACCTGGATCTCAGCATGACAGGTTCCATGGCAGGGGGGGTGGAACAAGATGATCTTCCAACCCAAACTATTCTATGATTCCATGATTCCAGGTATGTTAATTCTAGAGGTATTTTTCCACCCCTTTTTGATCTGCCAGGCAGTACAGTGGTGCATGTGGCACACAGCAGAGAAAGGGATGAGTGGTCATGGCTCTCTTTAGGGAAAGTGCAGTGGTTGCCACATCATTTTGGGAATGTTTTCTAAACCATGCAGGCGATGGGGAAGTGGCCTCACTACCCAATTAGACATCCTTGGCAGGAAACAGAACTGCTCAGCCTGAAAAAAAGGTTGTTTACTCTGGAAGCATCTCTGTGTGTCCATCTAAATCATCATCTGTTCTGGACAGGGTAATGATATTTAAATTACCCTGATAGGTGATTCCATTTTCCATGTAAATCAGTTTAAACTGATTAGAAAGATCTCAGTGAAGATTATGCAGCACCACCCGAGGTGCCTGGTTTTGTGCTGCACCACCACTGTGCTGGGAAGGCTCCCCGAATATTCAGCAAACCTCACACCTTTTTTCTGCAATCCCATACTAGTATTTCTCTCCCTACCTTGTACAGGATGTAGCAAAACCTCATCTGCTTTGTATTTAAAGCTGTACACATTGGCAAATTGCTGTTCTACCAACTGAGGAAGGTGGAACCAAAGTCCTCCCCGGTTTAGAGTAAACAAGGAGATTCAAAAATCCCTTCTGTGTGAGACTTGCTCAAGCCCTTGTTCCAGTTATATAGTGGCAGAAAAAAGAGCCCTGGACACAGTAGTCTGATTGCAGTCACTCTGATGCTGAGTGAAGGGGAGTTCACATCCAAACCACCATCCAAAGGAAATACACAAGACCTGAGAGGAGAGCACATTCCAGAATAAGATTTGCCCTTATCATATTCCTATTGTTAACCAGATCTGTTACATGACCTTTCACAAATCGGCTCTTTCCCTTAAACTATCAGCCAATCCAGATGTGTGACTCACTGTTGCAGATGATCTTAAGGACCACTTCATGTGTAACATCTGAAGAGAATGCACGTTAATATGCCCAGTAAGAATATTGATATTATTATATCTCAGGTTAACCTGGATCTTGAAGAGAGTCAAAATTCATGTCAGGACTTATAAAAAGCTCAGATATTGAGGATGAATATAGAGCTTCCTAATGAAGACAATTTTTTCTCATTTGCTGAATGTGCTCTGCCTTATGTGACAAGACCGGACAGTTTGCTCATCAAGGCTGCTGACACAAATATTACTAAAGCCTGTTGAAATTAGTTTTTGTCTCCTTAGTGGCCTTAGAAAACAGTTTAACCAATCTGACTGAGCAATATTCCTAGTGAGAAAAGTCATGCTCTGAATTTTAAGGATAGGTCACTTCATATCTGGATTGCATGGAGGTTTCTTCATCTTACAGATAGCACAACAAAATATGTAGATGTGTTTATTGATTCAAGTGTCCTGTGCTGTGACTTTTAAAGTGTTTGTTCCTTGAGAGACTCAGGTTATCCAGGTTCCTCTCTTGAATTTGATCCTCAGACTAGGTGTCATTTTGGCTGGTTTTTGGAAAGCCTCATTATCTTTCCAAACAAACATGTATAAGCTCTGTCTACGCATGATTGATGGTACTCAAGTGAAGCTGGATTCACCACCTCCAGAAAACTTCACAAATCAATCTTGCTGTAATTTTAGCCTACTGCTTCCTCATTGAATTTTAAAAATCTGTTAGTCTGAATGAAGGAGACTTCATTATCACTGAGAAGAGTAAGTCAATGATACACATGAACTTCATTCATAATAAAGCCAATTGCTGATGAAAAGCAACTGAACTAGAGATGATTAATTCTTTTTCAGTGGCTACTTGCAGCAGACATGACAATTACTCATACCAAAGAGATACTATTTTTTAGCCTTATTTAATTAATCTTAAGTCATGTACAGGGAAAATTCAAAGTCCAGTGAAACCAGCTAGAGGATGCTGTTTATAAAGGCCCTGCCTGTGGGCACAGCTATTCATCTTTACAGTTATGCAACTCATGTCATTTTTCATGCTTGGCATTGCAATTTATTTTCCTTTTGTTGTTTAATCAATTTTCAGTTAAACAGACCCTTTTTTTTAATCCGGAAACAAAACTGCTTTGAGATGGTAAAAACTCTAAAAATAGACAATAAGGTGTGATCAGCCTCCTGAGCTGAGAGGCTGATGTTCGAAATGGAGGAGTCTTTGTGCATCTCACTTCCTAAAGAAGGGTAAAGCCAGAATGACAATGTGAGCAGCTTGAGTGAGGGGCAGGTATTTTGCCCAAACACCTCTGTTGCTTTCTGGCTTGATGCTCTCTGTCATATCAGAGCTATGGGCTCCAATTAAGCCAGCATTCCCAGCTACCAATCCATCAGTGCCCTGGGGGTTTTTTTATACATATTACTTCTAACCTTATGGCAACAGGTCGAATTGGGCAGCAGATCTAAATCACCTCAACCTAATCACCCCACACTGATAGTGCCTTGAGTTGAAGTTTCAATTACAGGCAAAATAAAGCAGTTTCTCCTTTCCCTGCTGGTCACTGCTTGTGCAATTCATTTATTCCTTTATAGACCCTCAGCCCCTGCTTACAGATTTCCCCCTTGGTTCTTCCTCTGTTGTCAGCAAGCGTTTGACGAAACAGAAGTCAGTCTGCTGATTACATACACATCTGGATTTATCTTTGGCTCTGATAAAAATTTCCTTCAAAAGATCAGATTGTTCAAAATCCTCCATTTGTGAGACGCATTGGATTTAATCTAAAATCTGTGCGTCTTTATATCTGATGTTAAAAAAATAGTGTTAAAATAATGTTGAGCACCAAAAAAAAAGAGCACAAAAGCCTCTTGGAATCATGTTTTCGATCCTCGATTGTCAATCTCCCTTCAGTATTAAAAATTCCATTGGAAATCCAAAGAGATGTCTTCATATATATTAAATCATCAGTTTTATGCTGAAAGTTGGCACAGAAATTGGAGAGAACAGGCAGACCCCAAGTTAACCTCTCAAATTGCCTTTTTTATTCTGAGGATTTTTTTTAACTGTTTTTAAATAGAAATGATAAAATATACTGTGAAGGACTGTAGGTGGAGGAAAAGTAATAAATAATTCAGCACCAGGGAAAGAAAAGCGACTGTAGAGAGTCCTGAGGGCATTTTGTTCTGAAGCAGTTGGCTACTGCAAGGGTGAACAACACACAAGGGGTGCAATTGGAAGAACTGGCAAGCAGCCCTTCCCATTTGCAGGTTTTGCACTCTCAGCTCACTGATGAATATTACAGAAGGTTCCAGATAAAGCTGAGTATTTCCTTCATGGCTTGTGCTCCATAATTCCTGTGCCATTTCTGCCAGGACCGTGCTGTCGTCTCAGGTACATTTGATCCACTGAAAGGAAGCTCTGTAGGAGGACAACCCGGCATGGAGACTCATCACACTCATTTATTATGTAGGGAAAGAAATTCAAAGCCAAATCTCCACCTCAGCTGCTTTTTTTTGTTGTTAATTCCTCTTTAATAAAATAAAGATGGCCCAATATATTTAACATAAAGGGCATTAGTTGCCTCTTGACTGTACTTCTCTGTGGCAGTAAGGAATTGCCACGCCCTCTTTGTGTAGCCCATTAAGATTTTTTAGGTTTAAAAAAGGAAAAAAATTAAGTTGGAAGTGAAAAACGGGAGTGTGTGAGAAGATATTCCAAATATATTTATTATGATCCAGCAGAGTAACCATGAAGTCCCATCCAGGCAGCAAGAACCATTCATGGCATTTTGAGCTGAATGGGAAGAGATAACATCTTTGTCGTTTTCCTTGCCAGGAATCCTCCTTCTCTCCTTCTCAGCACACTCTAAGTTTATTCCTGTCCCAACAAATCCCATCTAGACAAAACTGGTTCCCTTCCCTTGCAAACGCTGATGCTTTTGGCACCTCAGGCAGAAGGTCCCTGAGGTTAATGCAGTGTCAAAGAACCAAAGTAGGGAAACAACCAAGTGCCAGGGAACTTGCACCTAAAATATTGCTCCTCTCTATATTTTACCTTTATCTGTATATTCCAGATGGTGTGGAAACAAAATATAGACAGTAAAGAAGGAGAAAGAAAGGGGGAAATCTAAATGAAAACTAGAGGGAGGTTGTTGGGTTTTGCTGGGGTTTTTTGAAAAGGAGGGTGGGTTGAAAATCTGAAAATTTGTTTCAACTGATTTTTTTCCCTAGAGAACCTGCATTGTACTTTAGCCAGCCCAACTCTATATTTCAAAAAAAGCCTTTGTTAGCTCAAGATTCTTAGAAGAAGAAAAAAGAACCCAAGCATATGAGAAAGGCTGAGTTGCAAACCAGATGGCTTCTGCAAGAGTGAATAGATTGTAAAATGTGCTGGGAGTGAACAGCTCCAGAGATTAGGCAAGAAGTTTGAGAGATCTTCTGGAAGAACACAACAGCCACGATTCAAAACACTTACAGGGTTTTTATTACAACATATAATTGACTGAAAAAGATCATGATTTATTTCACCATGCCTTATAGTTAGTACATTTTCTGAAATTACAAGGGAAGGGAATAAAACAAACATTCTTTTAGATTGAAATGTGGCATTTATTTCGAGAACTGATTAAAGCTTATATTTAAAATATTTTCACCTTAAAGTTGTACTTTCCTGAAGGGAAGCTTCTTTACTAGAATGTAATTATTTACTAATGGGTTTTCATGTTTAAATAAAAATCAAAATATCTTTTTAGTATTTTGTTTTTCCCTACAGCATCTACAGGTTTCATACTATTTTTTTAATCTCCTTATTTTTCTTTTAAGAAAGAAGAGAAGATGGGGGTGAAAATGGAGAGGCAATGTAGAAAAAGGAAAATATAAAATTGAACTGGTTTACATTTCTGGAGAATTAAAATACTTCCACAAGGAAAAACTTCACAGAAGAGAGTAGAAAACTACTAAAGAACATTAAAATAAACAAACAAAAAAAAAAGGCAATTACTGTGTTCTTTCAAAAAGGTTTTAATTATAATATTGTGGACCAGTAATTATGAAAACAGTTATAAAATCCTGCAAAATATAAAAGGGGCTGGATAGTAAAAACTCCATATTTTCCCTGGGTCGGCATATGGCTTTCCCCTTCCACACAACTGGAAGGATGGTCATGTGAAGAACAGCAGCAGTAAGAAAACCCCAGGGGACCTCCTTGAGTGCCTGTTGGGAAGAAACATGTGATTTTTATCCATTTCTCTTTTTACTCTTTCTATGTGAAGTTCAGTCTTTAAAGACTTGTTTCTTCTTAATTACTGCTGCATCAACACTGTGAGTATTTGCTGGAATGACCATTTCTGGGCTGCACTCTGCATTTCTTCCTCTAATTCTTGAAGACAATTGTCAAAGATGTTTTCATTCGAAGCCTAAGCACAAGGGCAGCACGTCTAAAATAAAAAGAGAATTTTACCATCAAAGAGAAACAAAGAGAATTTCATATCTGCCCTGCCTCTAAAGCTGAATCACATCTTTTATGAGACATGGGAAAGTTTAACATCAGCTTTTGAGAGCTTCAAGGACAAAAAGACACTGATATGGCCCTTTATCTGTGGGCGAACTTTCTTCTTTGCTCAGCACTGTCTGTAAAAATAAACAAAACTGAAACATGAAACAGAAAAGCAATGAGGAAGAAAATTGTTGCTTTTTAACAACAAACAAGTAAGCACATACTATTACACCTAATAAATTAACACCAGTGTCAATGAAAAATAAAAATAACATTTTCAAAGGACAGCTTGTCATGTTCTCATGAGTCAGAGATTGTTGTTTGTTTTTCCCCTTTCTACTCCCCCCTTTAATTAATACATTTGCTTCCAAATAAGATCCGAGCATTAGGAAAATGTCACACCATATGTGTGTTTATTTTTGCTCAAGTAATTATCATGGTGTAGGATCTCTCTTTTCCTTTCTTCGCTTGCTGAGACAGAATGTTCCTTCAGAGGATAGAACAGCCTCAAAGCAGCTGCTCCGACATCTGAGGCAGAGAAAAAGTCAAAACTTCATCCTCTTATCCTTGTGTGTGCAACGACCTTTATGGGGGACTGAGGGAGTCCTTCCTTCAGGTGCTCTCCCCACAAGCTTTGGAGGGCTCTGCCTCTGGCAGTGGGTGGAAAAGCAGGATCCTGTAGTGGGATGCAAAGCCCCAGCATGACAAAGAGCCTCTCTGTGAATGCATCTGCAAAGAAATGCCTGGCAGCCCGGGCACGTGAGCACGGTGAGCTGCTGCACCGGCTGCTCTTTTGGCGGAAAATCTCCCAGGATTTTGGCAATAATGAGTCAGTCTAAATTGTATCCAAGCAACCTGGGTAACTTGGAGCCAAACCACTGCACGCTCCAGCCCAAAACAACTGCCCTCTTGGAGTGGGATGGTTCTTAATGTTTCCTTAATATTCCTGGGGTGTTTCTTGGGTGGAATTTTCTTCTTCACTGGTGAATATTTCTTTTGCATCTTCCCAGTGAGTTCTGATGTTTTCTGAGTGGTCAGATGTTTGCTGGTGTTTTTCTATTGCTATTTCAGTTATTGTAATCTTACTTCAGTTACTAACACAATATCATCCTCTGGTATCATTGTCTGTAAAGCAGAAACCTCTCTCCCAGAAGAGAGAGATCATGTAGAGGTCCCCTAGGATATTCCCACCGCTGTTGTTTTTTACATGATCATGTCAAGATGGTGCCATACATGGAGAATATCTTGTGCAGAAGGATATGATGTGACAATTTTGTAATTCTAGACATAAAGGGAAATGCTCTTGATATCAAGTTTGACATTCAGATGCTGGGTGATTTAAAAGGTCTTCAGAATATCAGCAGTGCTTTCAAAATTTTATGCTTTCATACTTATAATTCTTCCAATTGCATTATCAACAAACTGACATTTGCAGAGCTGAGAAAGAAGCAAGAGATACCAGAAACAAAAGTCAAAAACTTCAATCAGGGCCACTTATTTTACGAAAAGGAATGAACAGTACAGGGGGAAAAAAAGGACCAAAGAACATTCATTTCTCTTTAAGACATAGATGAAGAGTTCTTGAAACCAAAAAAAATATTGCACAGAGGCTGTAATCCTCTGGTTCTTGATTAAAATATGATCTTATCCTTTATCTAGAACTAAACCTGCAGGATGCTGCTCTCCATTTGGGTTTTTGTTCCATTTCCCAGAAGCTACGTTTCATTTCAGTACAGCATATCACGATGCTGGGAAGCAGAATTTAGACTTAGGGTCATTTTCACTCTCACACCTATTTACCCACAGTAGGACATAGCTAATGTGAGTTTTCTATCTGAAAGAGATTTTATTACTTCATTTCCACTAGTAAAGGAATGAGAGGTTTAATATAGCTGGTTCAAGATTTTCTACTTAGTGGCTTTTAAGTGTTGTATATATAATCAAATTCTCTATACTTATTTATCGGTTTCAGTGTTCATTTCCTTGATGTCAAGATTCAAAAGTCCTAATATTACTGTAATCTACATTCCATTACTAGGGTATTCCTGAGAAAGACTAAAAAAAACCAAAACAACAAAACAAAACAGGCACAAACAAGAAACTACCTTCAGTGATAGGCTCTTTGTTCTGGTACTGCATTTTGGGGGTAGGAGGAGGTCATTTGTCAATGTTCAGTATTCAAGGCCAGGTTGAATGGAGCTTTGAGAAACATTGGTCTAGTGGAAGGTGTCCCTGCACACACCAGGGGGTTGGAACCAGAGCATCTTTAAAGTCCCTTCCAACCCAAACCATTCTGTGATTCTGTGATTCACAGCTTTGCTTTCACTTTCATCCTTCCCTTAATCCTTCTATGACACCTGAGTTTAAATCAAGAACAAAACTATAAACAGTGGCACATCACTTATGTAGCAACACATAAACAAGAGCAGTGTTTCCCAGATGGATTATTTCAAATCTCACTGGCTGATCAGTAGTTAGCAAAATTAAACTTTGAGCATATCCTGAACCAGCACAGATGCTTTTCATGTTTAATGATAAAAGAAAACTGTTCCCAGATTGTTTCATTGACCTCTCTCAACCTTGGTCACTAAGCATCTTTAAGCATTCCACGTAGTTTGAATAAATCTGGATGTTCTGTAATAATCCAAGATCAATCAACATAAATAAAGCATTTCATCCCAGATGTGGCCTGGGAAGACATTTTCTTGAGGAATGTAGAACATTTGGGATTCAAACTGCAATGTTTTCCAAGATTCTTTAACTTGAGAATGTAAAACAAGAATCACCTGCACCCCAATGTTATTTGAAGTAATTAAAAAGTCTATGAAAGGCAATATAAATAATCCCATATACTCACTCAAGCATTTTTTTTATAGTGAGCTTACTAGCTTGGCACAAAATGTAAGCAAAACAAAAAGTAGGTGAAATTTGTTACTTTTTTTTCCACTTTAACATAAACTCACAGACTTCAATCCTGCTAGAATTTATGCATGCACTTATCTGTAAGCACATGAATAATCCTCTTTATTTCCGTAGCAATACTCATCTGCTTAAACTAAGCTTTAAAGACTTCCCACAGAAGCCATTCCCAAGCACATCCCAAAGTTGTGTTGTGAGCAGTGTAACTTACATTTAATTATAAGGGAATTGTATTGTTTCTCTCACAGATGAAACTGGGGCTCTGTACTCCAGGGAAAACAACAAATGTAAGTGTTGATTTATTTATTTTAGAACGCTCTGTTGGCAGCCATTGAATCACTGAAAATTTCAAAGTTGGCAGATGAGACCAGAAATCCACAGAGGAAGGATGTGGAGGTATTCCCCAACAAACACGGAATGCCAAATAGACTTCTTCTAGAGGTGTACAAAGTGTCAGCTTGAGCTGGTTTCTGAACAGGTCTCTCATCTATTTCTCCAGCCTGCTTTACAAATAAATGCAATCCATTCCCACACGGGGTAAGAACGCGGTTAGTCCCAATTAACAGCAGTGAACTGAGTAACAGAACCAGGTTCTGCATGAATGGGACTGTCCTTTTTCATCAATATAAGGAAGGCAACTTCAAAGTATTAAACCACTAAACAATTTACAGCATCATCCCAATCTAAGTGAGATGGGGATTTGGCTCTTAAAACCACTCTGGCTTGCATGCAGTAAAATCACACAGTGCATCCAAAGTTCTGCACACTCCAGCAGTGCATCCAGAGTGTCTGCCTGATATATGGGATGAACTATGCACAGCCACAGGACTGGGGATGTAAACCTGGGCTGAATTAATTAGACTGTGATCACCTGGCTTTGTCTTTTGCATGTGCTTTCATTTACAGAGCTAGAACTTTGTTTAGCACAGCAGTGGGGTCAGTCGTGTAGTGATCCCGTGCAGCTGATCCCTGTTCAAATGGCTTTGCACACACGCACAGCCACCTGAGGAGGTCCTCAGGAGAGTCACAGAATCAATCATAACATCACAGAATGGTTTGGTTTGGAAAGGATATTAAAGATCATCTTGTTCCAAGCCCCCTGCAGTGGGCAGGGACACCTTCCACTAGACCACGTTGCTCCAAGCCCCATCCAAACTGGCCTGGAACACTCCCAGGGATGGGATGTGAAAGTGAAGTGTTGCCCTGTTGCCACCTACAATATTGCAGCTTCCCCATCATGAACAACAGACTAACAAAATGAAAATGATCCTTGCACAAGCGAAAAAAACTAGCCAACCAACTCGAGCATTTTTCCCATTTCTCTTTCCTTATCTCAGGAGACCCCTGAGTGTGTGTGTCCCCAGAAGTGCTTCCAGCACAGACAGCTGTCAGTCACACTGGGCAACAAAGGAACTTTGCTGAAGGTGCCATGTGCTCCTCACAAAGGTCCTTTCAAGGTGGTATTTCCCAATCTCACTTTCCACTGGGATGTGGCAGTACAGTATGGGGAGGGTGTTTTGAGCAATGGTTTTTCACCATTTTTTTTGCAGAGCAGTTTATTCATTTTGACAGACACGCAGACAAATATGGGGTAATTCCAAGACAACTGATAGGAAACTGGGTTTTTTAACTACTTGCCAGTGGTCCTGGAGCTGTCAGCTAAAAGGTTTCATCCAAGAGGAATAAATGTTGACAATCTCACCTGCAGAGCTTTGTCCAATGACAACAAATCTCCTTCTTCACATCACTCAGGTTTAGAAAGTCACCCCTACTTCCAAAACTTATTTTCCTAGCTTATTAGGGCAAGAGTCATATTTCAACTGCTTTTCTCTATTAAAAAATGAATGATTCCTAAATGCATATTAGTGTGACGATAGAAGCCATATGGACTTTCATGTGAAATATTTATAACTTCCTCTCTCCCTCATTTTTGTTTTTAACAGAATAGAGAGAAATGGAAAGCTGGAGGGAAAAAAATTAGATCCTCAAAAATTGCATGTGCTTAACATCAAAACATTTTAATTGAACTTCAGATTACAGAAATCCAGATGGTCCATGTTCTGTTCCAGCCTCAGGGGGACTGCGACATGTTACCATGTGTAAGATGCATCATCCCCTTCCTCTTCCTTGCTGTGCAGAGGCCTTTCAGTCAAGATACCAAGGGCTGGTGAAATCTGAATTTTACAGTCTCTTGGGAGAGAGACTCTTCAGGGAGACTCTCTTCAGAGGGATTCCAGGGAATGCTCGAGGGCTTTGGGACTATCATCCCTTCTTTCTTGCAGACTGAATCCATACAATCTAGAAATCAATCTAGAAATTTCACTTTCTGGGTTGATGCAAGGGAGTTAGTCTTCAACAGAAGTAAAGAAGACCTGTCTGACCTTCAGCTGAAGATCATCAATTCCATAAATACACCACATGTGGATCTGGGCCCTGATTTACAGCCACTCAGGATCTCACCAAGAATGGGCAAGTAGTTGTGTAGTGACACTCCTTCTGGTTTGGGCTTTCACCCTTAAAATGTGGTTTTATAGGCCCATTGCACGCTGGTCTCACCCTGCCCACAGCATAACACCTTGGTGCACTCAGAAGTGAATGTCCCTCTACTCTCCAGCCATGTTAAAACCCAAAATCAGTGCAGCTGTTGCTGTGACACTGAGGCATTGCTCAGCACACCACCAGTGACCTCCCAAGCAAGGAATGGCCTCTGTAGACCGTCCACAACTTAGACTTGACCCACTGTTCTTGAAGCTCATATGGCAAAATTGGTATTTCTTCATCTATACTGGGTAGTAGTTCCACTTACATAAGCATTGCCATCTTTGTTTTAGAGATTGATCTCAAATCAAATCTGGATGTATTGAAATTTCAAGCAGCCCTCACCACTCCTCAGGAGACCATCACCTCCCACAGATTTCCTCATCTTCTCCTTAAAAACAAATTGTCATGCCTTGAATCACAGAACAGGCCATAAAGTGCAAGTTCCTAACTCCTAACTCCTTCTGGGGAGCAGAAGGAAGGTAGGCATAAGGATTGTGACCCAAAACTAATCAAAATAATATTTAGTGTCTTCATGTTTTTGCCTATGATCGCTTTAGGTCTACAAATAAGATAAACTGGAAATGCAGGGCCTGGTTCACATGAACATTGGCATCAGACACATCAAGCTCTTGTAGCTGCCAGCTTGCATAAGAAATGACAGAACATTTTAACAAGTGACTGAACATGCTGCAAAGGGATCTGAATTGGCAGGATGATGTGTGGAGAGTGATGGGGGGGAAGATTTTGGGTTGAAAATACATTAAGCTCACTAGTGTAGGAAGAAGTTTTATGGTTTCAGGCACATCTGCAAAAAAAAAAGAAAAAGTAAACTGAAAGTAGCCTGAGTCCAAAACCATTTGCATTCGACCATCATCAAGATGAGAATAGCTACCAAGAAACAAGTTTTCATGATTCTTGTTTTTTACTTCAATAATATCAAAAGGAAAATTACCAACAAATAATAAAATTTAGTGATGTTGTCCTAGCTTGAGCAATACACAAGCAAAGCAGGTCGTGAGGCTGTGCTTTTCCCTTGCAGGCTGCCATTTCCATTGGGACTTTAAGGACTTTTCACCTTTGTCTCCTCAATATTTACATTTTTTACACCACTTGCTGGAGATGTTGCCAATGGAGCAGAACAGTGAGCTGGGGCAGGGACCTCCCCTGTGCTTCTGCACACCTTCTGTGGTGCTGGGATAAGGAGATTAAGGGAAAAACGGATTAAAGACAAGAAGGGGGATGTTGCAAGGCAAGGAAGCAAGAAGAATGGCCTCAGAAGGAGGAAAGTATTTTCTCTACCACCCTTTAGAAAGAACAGGAAAGGAAAGAGAAGATGGTACCCAAAGAGAGAGCCAAGTCCTCACTGGGACTATGAAGACACTGTTTGTTGGCAAGAGGAACTGGTTATGGTGCCAGCAATCCCATATGGGTGACGTATGGATAAAAGGAACTTGAGACTTACCTTTTTTTAATGTCAGAAAGTAGATTAGATAAATGAGCTTAAATTTCAAAAGTAAATTTCAAATGATATTAAATGTTGTGTTAAATATTAAAATAAAGCTGTGACCATAACAATAATTACAAGATGACAGAACTATCACAGCTAAAACTGGCACACTTCATCCAAATCACCATCCTGGTCCTCGTGCACACCCTCAGCCCAAGGCAAAGGCACAGCAAATTCAATTATCTTTGCTCACAGGAAAAGAGGGTTAACTGCAGTTACATTAATTCTCGTGGCACATGGCAAATTGCTGCGGCTCAGCGGTGCACAGCAACTCATGACAGCTCATCCTCTGTGCTTGGAGGTGTGCTGGGCCATGGAATAATGGCCCAAGTCCTCTTTGCTGAGACACATAGGGCAGAGCAGGGAAAAACACACAAGGCAGAAATGGATGCTCTCAATGTGGAAAGAAAAGGGATAGATTAAGTGACACCACAGCTTTTTCCAGCACTCAGTCTTGAGAACCTGCAAGTGCAGTTGAGACCAAATTAATTCAGAAAGTAAATCCACGGAGGTCATTGCCACTCCCAGTATCTGATCTCAGCAGTTTGCTTTGCATTGCAGGGATTCCTGTGGGCCTCTGGGCAAGCCAGTGGTCAGCCACATGGAGATACCTGATATTTGCTTAACACTTAGCTAATCCCACCCTATTAGCTGGTTTTCTGCTGCACCTGACTCTTCTGTATGATTCAGGAGTGATCAGAGAGTTTCCTATTTGCTTATGTTAGTGGTATCTCAGATAATTTGTTGGTATTTGCCCGACTGATTGTTTGCATCAGAAGTTGGCTCACCTACTAAAACATCAACACTACAAACACACACAAAATATAAATACATACACTATAAAGCCCACCAACCGGACCAAGTTGCTCAGAGCCCCATTCAACTTGGCCTTGAATTCTTCCAGGGATAGGCATCACCTCTCTGGGCAGTCTGTGCCAGTGTTTCACCACCCTTCTCGTCAAAAGCTTCTTCCTTATATCTAATCTAAATCAACCCTCTGGCAGCTTAAAACCACTACCCCTTGTCTTACTGCAACAGGCTCTGCTAAGAAATTCATGCCCTGTAACTCCTCTATAAGGTTAATGTGGATCATTCTGTTTATTTTCCTTTCTCTATCCTGCTTTTCCCATCTGTTTTGGTACCACTATTTATGTCATTTTAACAGCCACCCTCCTCCCCCTCTGCGCTGCATAGATTTTCAAACTCAAAATGAAAACAAACCCACCCTAAAAAAGCACAGTGAACACTGCCACAGCACCACAGGTCTCCCCAAGCCAAGGAGCACTCCATCAAAAGGCAGGTGCCATATGGAGAGTGTTTATCTCTCTCTGCAGTCTTTGCTGTGTCTCCAAAAGAGGGGGGCTTGGAAAATATGAGCTGCTCTAATACCTATTTTTCTGCTCTGTACACACACATACATATACATTCAAGTCCAAATGCAAGCTTTAGGAAAGGGTAGCAGCAGCAGCAGCAGGAGCGCTGAGGAACCCTAACAGGACAAGGCATTCTGCTCCCATAAGCAGAAGGAAAGGCTTGATTGGCAGCACTGAAAGGCAGGCTGCTGATTTGCTACAAGCTGCCTGATGAGCAAAAGC
The DNA here is from genome assembly GCA_013397565.1 of Ptilonorhynchus violaceus. NCBI lineage: Eukaryota > Metazoa > Chordata > Aves > Passeriformes > Ptilonorhynchidae > Ptilonorhynchus > Ptilonorhynchus violaceus. Next base: position 141,843 of record VZRJ01000970.1, read on the forward strand.
CAAAAATATCCCAGTTATTAATAATAATGAACCACAGGGAGCAGAGGGAGAGGGCACAGGCTCCTCAACTGTTTGCACAAGTTGCACTCAGTAATGAGAAACAAGCAGGAAGACAGAGGGAACAGAGAAAAGCAGGGGATGGGTGTCTAGGTCTGTCCCCTCATATCCTCGTTTTGTGACCCTGTGAAAGCCATTTAAATATAAGAAAGCTCATCTAATCCTACTCCACAGGGCTCTCCTGAGACTAAAATCCATCAGTGAGGTTAAGGCACTCAGGGGTGGGCCTGTGCAGTGCCTGGGAAACCACGTCTGACTGGAAGTAGTGGGAATGAGCAGCCTCACATGCTTATAAACCATATATCCACACTCACAAGCATTGGCTTACAAAATAAATTATTTTGAATCACAAGTGATGGTGACTTTTTCGTTAACCAGACTTTCTCCTGCTAAATAATGTCAGAACCTCCTGCAAAGTGGCTGCTTTTCCAGAAAGTTCTGAAAACTCTGGCTCTTTCTCAAACTCAACCCCTTCCTGAGACAACACAAAACTCTCTGAAATCTGCCTCCATGGGCATGATCTTAATGGAAGCAATAAGAAATGCAGTCCTGAATGCAACATGTGCACAGAGTGAGGGTTTCCAAGGCATTTGGAAAGTGTCATCCATACAAACTGGAAGTGACTTGCCAGATCAAGCTATTCCACTTGTGCCACAAAGCCATGATTGCGATGGAAATCCTCATCTGGAGTATGTGTGGTGACTTCTATGCAGTAGCAATAAAGGTTGTATCTGAGATATTTTCACTCTGCAAATTTGGCTTTTGTGCAGAGGGAGAGGTTGCAGACTTTAACATCCAGTTCTTAATGCTCTGTACTTTGACCTGCAGTGCTTAAGCTGAAGCAGACCAGGGACAGGTAACATTAGGGCAATTAATGCTGAAAAGAATAAAAAGAGAGTCTTTGAACAGGCAGGTTCCTCAGCATTACCCTTTTGAGAATGGCCCAGCAAGCCCTTAGGAGCACAGACTTGAAAGGACAGAAGTATCACCATGATCAAAGGTGACTGTGACCTTTTCCCCCTTCACATTTCCATCAGTAAGGAGAAAAAGAGAACACATACACCAGGTCTTGAGAGGTTTTTCCAGGCTTTGAGTTGAAGACTGGAGTGAAATCCATTTTGCTACTCTAGTAGAGCAGGTGGGATAACTCTTGTCGATATCCTGTGTTTCATGGACAGGAACACACAATGTTTTTCTCTGGTTTAGCCATTACCTAAGCAGTCTCCATCTTTGCAGGGACCTTACACCTCAATCAGAGCCAGTTTGTGTCCCTACCTTACTCTGCATTTGTCAGTGTAATAAAAATAACTAATGGTCCAACTCATCGAACACTGAAGTCAGAGGGAGAACAAGGGAGAAAATTATATAAATGACATGAGATATTCCATCTTCAGACTGGTATTTTATTAGCCTCTGCTCTCTTGGTGAACCTAAATCCTCATGCATGAGGCCTGTGATTACACCCAGTGGGGAAATTCAGATTTATGTTAACATAGAGAAGGAAGACCAAGTTATAATTTTTATCATGTGGCATAACTATATTCAATAAATGCAAAGGACTGCAGGATCTCATCATTTGCTAAAAAGAGTTTATACTTCTATCTTTTAAAACCAAGGAGAGATTCATTATTAATGAAAAACGAAACCAAAAATATGAGCAGCTGGTGCATGCACAAGTTATCCTAAAATAGGTTCCTAACACAGGTGAGGTGAATTATCCTCTGGAAGTTGATTTTAGGAACCTTTTTTAATCCCAAATACATCGTGGGACAATGATGTGAGCACTCAGGCCACCCACATTCATTCCTGGAAGCTTGGTGCCTGGATTTTTGTGAACATTTACAAATTGGACAGGAGTCTGAGTGAATGGGATTGAATGGGCATATCAAGTATGCAGCATTACAAATTCACAGCTGCAGGCAGTCACGATGGAATTTGCATGAGCATCCAATTAGGAGCCACCATCCAGCTAGAACATGAGCAGCATAATTTCTCTGAATGTCAGCTGCCTGTCTGCAACCTGTTGTGCCCAATGAAGACAGCAATGCTCTCTCATCAAAAAAAGAGCTCAATCTTAGTGGAGCACATAGGAGAAAATCTTATCTAGCGCTCTCTCTCTGTTGGAAATTAGCACCAATTTGGGAATAATAGGGTTTATCTCACCTGGCAATCTGTGATTACACCTCCATGGCTTGCTGAGAGTCTGCTCTACCACTAAAGATGTGGTCTTGGAGTCTTTACAGGAGAGGCAGCTTCCAAAAGGAAACCCATCCCTCCAGTCTGAAGCACCTACAGGACAGTTTCTCTTCTTTCAGCCTAAAAGAGCAGCTGAGCTTCAAGACCTACTTTTACTCAGAGTAAAGTGGGGTAAGAGGCAACTTCGCTCCAAAGCAAAACAGGAACTCCTTGCTAAAGTAACACTTACAGGTTCTTAGTGCAAAAATGCTCCTGTTCAAGCACTGCCAAAAAAATGACATCCACAAAGTTTTGCAAGTGGGTCTTAACTCTGATGGTTGGATCTCAAGGACACCCCATCCCAAGGTGTTGGAGTTGATGTGTTATATTGCAAGACCTCTATCGACACACATTGTAGTGGAACTATCATCCCCCAGGTTTTCAGCCACCTAAGGATTCCCCTCCTCCTGAATTAATCCATTCTCCTGAAACCAAGAGTATTATTAAAAAGAAAAAAAAAAAGCCTGAAGTTTTTAAATATGAATAACCAGCTAACGTAAATAGATATAAAAATAACTGGGGTGTGCATCCATGTCTCAACACTCAAAGGCAGGTTTGGTAAAGAAAGGTCATATCCATGTGAAAATATTACATGGCTGAAAGCACTGACACATTTCTGCATGTCTCTAGTGCAGGAACTAATGAAAACATTATTCTCAATGCTGAACAAAAAAAAGAATATTGTCCCCTAACATGCATAGACAAATACTTCTTTTGCATCAGAGTTCACCTATGACATCTCATAATTGTAACAGGAAGTCTTGCAATGGGAGCAAAAATGACAGCAATTTATGCCTTGCTGGTCTGATATCTTTGGTCTCCTACACAACACTCCCCTTAAAAGTGATCAAATGAGTTGTTCATGTGCCCTAACTGGTACAAGTATTGCTTAATTGGTCTTCTAACTGTAATTTTGATAGGCCAGTAATGTCTCCAATGCTGAGATAATGCAGACAAGTAATGCAGTCACCCCTCTAGTATTGTGCTATTGTTCTTCATTACAAACATGTTTAATTGGCCTTACAGCATGTCTTTATGGATTTTTTAATTGGTTATTCAGATTGTTCTCTGAGACTTACCAACAGCAAGCTTCACACACTGCTTCCAATGCAAAGTGGTTAATGAGGAGTCAGTGACTGAGTGGACAGAGTGGACAAAGGCTTCCTTCGTCTCATGTGCCACAGGGACATCAATTTCAGGAAGGGCAGGAATATCTCTGGAAACCCTACATGACTGAAGCTTCTTTAAATTCACCAACAGGCATAGAGAGTGTTCTAATTCTTGACTGAGGGGAATTTCTTGCTTTCCCTATCTTGTGACTAAACTCTTAAGGACCTGCACATCACACTTTGGGTCCATCAGAGTTAATGTCCTCCACTCCAATTTTGGATAATCTGCATCAGCTGCACCTCCTGCAGTGGTGAGACATCCAGCCTTGTGGATTTTGGAGCCAAGTGAGCATCTCTGGACAGCTCTCCCTGGTGCAGCAAGGACACATTCATTCCAGCTGGCTCTCCCCATGGGAATGTCACTCCTGGCTCTGGTGTGCAACAGACAATGTCATTCCTCTACTTACTTTTTATGAGGCAGAGCAGCTTTTCCTGCTCAGAGTGTCTTGTTCCCCATCCTAAACGCCACGGAGGTGTCATGACCCAGCACAGGTGGTGATGTAACCCAGGTTCTTGTTAACAGATCCCTAGGGGTGGTTTAAAGTGAAATGGCACTGAATGATCGGTGTTTGTAAATATATGGGCTTATTGTAGAACCGTTTGGTTACATAGGAAAACAGGAAAGCAGCCATTTTGTAGCCATTTCAGTCTCTCACAGGCGGTGTGGGGGATCATTCTTGGCTTTTTGGCTGATAAGTCAGTATATAGGACACTTTCCTGAGGTGTGGAAGACCCAGCTTCACATTCTCCAAAACCAGTCAGCAAATTTGCCTGTGCCGCGGGAAGCAAGAAACACTCAAGATGTGAGTTCAAACCCCATCAGGCAGGCACCCTGCTGGTACTGCAAACACAGATATGACTCATTGGAAAAAATAGGCAAAAATCCCATGTCAACTCCATTTCCTCAGACTTGATATAATGGAGTTCTGCTGAAATGAGAGTTGGACTAAAGCAGCTACCCCAAACCACCTGAATAAAGTTATATCTCCAGAGGAATATAGGAGTTTGGGGGGAAAAAATGAAAGAATGAAAATAGATCTATTTACCTGGGGACCTGAAGAATAAAAGACCTTCTACTGCTTTATTTCTGGTGAAAGACTTGGGTAACATAACAGAGCCTGTGTCACTCTGGTTTTAGTGTTGTGCACCCTTTAAAATGTAGATGTGAATCTACCTTTTTGGAAAGGTCAGCTGTGACTCAACCACTATTTTTATGTTGTTCTGTAAATTGTTACAGTGAATCACTGTGTACTTTCCCTCACATTCATAGACATTTTGTGTTTCTTTATCCCTTGTCCTCCAAAGTAAAAGTTCTCTAGACTGAGAAATGCAGTGCGTAATTTGTTCATTTTATGTGGGAGGAAAGCAAAAATACCTTCATTCTGTGAAGAGCATCTGTTTTTCTTAAGCCAAGGTTTCCTATGGAGTATAAAGGTCAAGCCAATTTGACTAAAGGAAATTTCTACCACCATTAATTTCATCTGCCTTTTGGTGAAAACACTTGAGTGAGTCAGAAGAAAATCTGACTAAAATGAGCTCACCAGAAAGCCTGTGGGCTGCTTCTGAGGTGAATGTGAAGCATCCTGAACCCAGCTGAGCTTTAGGAAGGAAGTTTTCCACAAATATGAAGTATAACAACATGTTACAATATTTGAGTAACACATTATGAGTCAATGTGCTGTTCATGTACTCGAGATTACCAAATAAAAATGATATTTTCCGGCAATACAGAACCGGTTCGTGGGCACCATCAGTCATTCCTGTTGATTTCATGGAGAAAACAAAAATTTTTTTGACATTTTTTTCTTTCTTCAGCCGTTGGTAGTTGACAGATATGTGTCAGATAAAAAGACACAAGAAGGAATGGTAGAACAGATAAAGTAGAACTGATTGTTGAGAAGCCAATTCTATTTTATTATAACCCATATGTTTATTTTCATCTTGATTGCATTTAGTCCAGTTCTCTTTTTAAATTCTGTTTGTTATTTGAAATTGTGTTTATCATCTTGAGAGGACTTCCTTCCATCTAAGGTTACTGCAAATATAAAATCATTAATATCCGAGAGTTTTAGGTGTGCCCAGTGTTTGGGTTTGTATGTTTACCTAAAGAAAATATTTCGATTTCTTGAGTATTTATACCAGTAGAATTGGAATCCACAATGATCTTGTGCAGTATCTTTAGACACTGAGAGGCAGACAGTCAACCAGAAAGAAAGGATTGATAGACTGCAAAAATTGTTGTCATTCAAAACTCTGGAATAAAACATGTGACCCAAGCAAGGCTTTCCTTTCTCTGAAAACAAACATTTTTTTTTCTTATCATTTTTATCAAGTAGAAAACTCTCAAAGTTCAGGGATGTGTGAGGAGGTTACCCAAATGTGATTTATACTGCTCAGAGCAGCCCAGCTGTAGAGCTTGTAGATTTTGTACATCCCAGACAAGCACTTGCTAATTTTTACCAAATTCAAAATTTATTTACATAACCTGCACAGGAACTCAAGGAAAGAAGTCTGTGACTTAGGTGACTGCATTAAGTGCATTAAGGAGAGCTAAAAATGCCACTTCTGCACAAGGTGTGAGTGACTGAGCAGTCTTAATAGGAGTCTCAGAAGAGAAAAGGTTTCTGGACGAGACCAATTCTGACCCTGTGTAGAGACTTATGGTTCTGTTGTTTATATTTCACATTATTCTGGCAACACTCTGAAGGATGAAAGGAGTAAACCTCCCCCAAACTCCTTCACAGGTTGTGGCAAATATGACACCTAGAGAAACAGTTGCAGTCAGAAGCCATGTTTTTTATTAGAGCAACATATTTTGACAGGTTTTAATACATAAAAACTGTTGTTGGGGTCTGTAACTGATTGTAGTAGTCAACCCTTAAACTTCTGCTATTACTTTTTGTAAGTGATTACCATTAGCATATGGTTGCCACTGCTAACCACAGAGAATACCAGGGTAATGCTAATTAGGAGAGAGAGGAAGCCGTGAAGATTTTCTTGCCGTTTCCAGTTAAACTATTAATATTATTTGTTCTGTGCATTACAACAGCAGAGATGGAGGCACCCTTGAGCTAAGCACTAAGCAAACAGCGAACATTAGAAAGTCCTCGCCATACAGGACCATACCAGCTAATTAACAAGACTGACAAGGACTTGGACAAGCAACTGATGTGAAAACAAAGCCTCAGGTCACAGAACAAGGGAGCTATGCATAGCCTAAATACCCTCTTATTGTTGTGAGCTGCAGCCCTTGCGTCAAAGGAGCTCTTCCAATGGGGGCACAGCAAACAGGATAAATCATTAAAGGGGTTTGTGGTGCTCTGAGCAGTTTTTCACGAGGAACAAGACGGGCATCTGCAGTGTTGAAATGATCTGTTGTAGAACATAAAGCGCTGTAATGGCAGAAGGACACTTTCATTGCTGGGCAAAAAGTTACATCATAAAAATAAAACTGAGGGAACGTTTATATCTGGAGGAGCAGGGCTTGATCAAAAGTAATTAAGTTCAATTCTTCAGGTATTGTCACTAAACTGTTAGCAACAAGAGAAAGGAAACATGTTTTAAATGATGCTATAATTCATAACATTTGGGGAAGGTTGTTCTCTTTTAACCTAAGCCATTGAGTTGAGAGAGGCTTACAATAAAATGAAACAGATTCATCCATCATTAATCAGATCAATCCAGAAGAGAGTGGCATCATTTGGAGCATGCTGTACAGCAATAAAGCACATTTACACATCAGAATTGACAAATATTATTAATCATTTGAAATGAACATAAGGTGGTGGCAGCTGCATCTATGATCACTGCACTTAAAATCCAGCATTCCCCTTCCAAATGTAAAACAAATTGTTTGTCTTTGACAAAGAGATCTCCTCAGGTGCCAGTAAAAGCCTTTCAGTTCTGTAGGTGACCGTGTATTAGCTGGAGACCCATTTTCAAAGCCACACTGCAGACTGTTGGTGGGTGCAGTGTGTACCTACAGAGTGAGCTGGGCAGGGAAAGCTGAGGTGTGAAACCAGGAAGAACAAATGCAAGCTTACAAATGTATGGCTGCTGTTAAGCCAGACTGAAAATATTAGCCCTAGCCTTGAAAATAGGCACCCTCTGGAGTACTCACCTTCTGGACCCAAGCCTGCTTCTGGATGTCTTGTCTCTGGACTCTGATGTTCTACATGACCACAGGACTCCTGTTTCAGCCTAACCAGGAGCTTAGATCAAAATTTCTTAGGTGTGAAAAGCACTAACTATATGCGTCTCTTCTGCTCAGAAATGAAACCCCTGTTAGGTTGAGGGGCAACTCTACAGTTAGGAAACTGCAAAGAATGTGGAGAGAGAAAAACTGCCCACAGCTCCTCAAGAAACAGGAATGAGGAGGCACAGCACACTCTGGGGTGGCAGGTTTGAATCTAAAAAAGGGAACTGTCATGCTTTCCATACAACACATACTTAAATACCTCTGCTGCAGGGTAGGGCTGGGCAAAAAATGGGCAAAAGTGTATAGGAGGTCAACCAGGAGAACTAAATGTGATGGTCCAACCTCCATTCCAGAAAATCAGTGCACCATTAACTGTGAGAACTGAAAGAGCATGGGAAGAATGATCTTTTATATTCTTTCCTTCTACAATCACAGTTGATGGTTTCAAGGGCAGGAGACAGGGCTGGACAGCTCAGCATAGCTGTCACTGTGCTCTGGTCTCATTTTACTGCCCAAGCAGCACAGATGTCTTTTCCTCACAAACAATTTTAAGTTAATGGAAATGTCCAGTCATCACTCATGTCATGGACTTTTGATTCAGAGCTTTTGCCTGAATCTCAAAAACTCTTCAAATCACGCTGAAATTAATGGGAAAAGTCCACACAACTTAGATGATGCAGTTTATGTCTCACTTCCCTTGGAATGAAAATGTTCAGAGAATAGGAGCTACGGTGGAGTACCTTATTAAAAGTGATTGAATTGGGCAGGAAATGGAGTGCTTCCAGTTCATACAAGTACAAAAAATTCAGAACACTGAGTCTCAGGTCACTAACTTGAACCAAAAGTAATGACAACTGTAGTGAGGGTAGGAAATTATCATTGGGGCTTAATAAAACGAGATGCAGCGTTATCTTTTTCTTCTGTTATCTGCTCAGTTTATCAAAAAGTAAATGGTGAAGGGAAATGACTGAAAATGCCAGTCAGCAAAAGGCTGTCTAATCCAGCAGAAAAAAAACTTCAGAGGAATGAGTGGTAGCAGGTTGTCCACACCAATACCCCTCAGCAACAAGGTTCAGGCTTGGAACAGTGAGGCTGCTTAACTGCTGAAGCAAATGTCCAGAGACAAACTGTCCCTCAGCTGAAGGATGGAGCCATTTCTAGAAGATATTCTTCACTGCCCAACAGAAGAGTTACCTGGTAAGTTTTATGGCCTGAGCGTATAAGATACAGGAGGTCAGAGCAGATGATATAATGGTTCCTTCCTGGCTCTAAAATCTATGAATCTATTAAAAATGTATTAGAAGCTGGAGGTGGTACCAGTATAATCCTGAGCCACTGCTGTGAGCAAGATCTAAATACAGAATTCCAGCCTCCAAGCTTCCACATAAATGTGAACCAGCATTTACTGCAAGCACAGCAGTGAAACTGATACTGAAGCAGCACCTTGTGAGAGCCTTGGCACTGCCTCTTGCTGCAGAAGTTCTCAGGTCTGATCTTGGCTGAGGTCTTCAGGCTTTACTGCAATATGTATGATCATAATAACAGGATTGAATTATGGTGTTCTGCAGAGAAATGGAGCAACCCTTTGGCTATTTCCAAATGAATATCTCACAGCTGATGGAAGCACAATCCAGGGCACAAGGCTACTGTCTGCCAGGACTGCACAGGGTGTCACAGCTGCCAACCAGCCCATCCCAGGGGCAACATAGAACTCTGCCTGCCCCTCTGTACCCCTCACGTGCTTCTGCTCAGGGCAGGCCTTGAGGTTTGAAATAAAATGCCCAGACAGAATGACAGAAGTAATTCCTGCCTTGTGATTTCCAGAATAGATAAATGACCTCTGTAAAACGTGACCTTCTGCCCAAGCACCCCACCTTTGGGGTCACCAGGGAAAAAGAGAGGATGTTTTTAAAATAAACAGTTCTTCCTTCTGCTTCATCTGGCTGGTGGAGGCCTCATGGTGCAAGTGAATGTTGTGATCCTTGTGGGGAGGATGAAAGTAGAAGGGCTGAGCTAGGGAGGTCCTGTTTCCCACAGAAGACAGGATGGGGATCCCCAAGCCCCACACTCAGCATAATTTCAAGAGATTAGAAAAGGAAACCCAGTTTTCCTGAAGGTGTGGACAACCACTTGCCCAGAGAGGTGGTGGATACCCCATCCCCAAAAGCGTTCAAGGCCAGGTTGGATGGGGCTTTGAGCAACTCAATTGAGTTGAAGATATCTGTGCTTATGACACAGGAGCTGGACTAGGAGCCCTATAAATGTTCCTTCCAACCCAAACTATCCTGTGATTCTGTGATTGCCTGGGCACATACTGAAGACAGTAAAGTAACTGTGGCAGATTTGTAAGTATACCTCTTTGATGTGGCACTTATGTGCAGACTAACAGACTTTTTTCTTGTCTTTCCTGTGTCTAAGCTTTTATCAATCTGCCTCTGAAGAGACCCTGAATGTTCAAATGCAGAGATCTTCTCTGTTGATCTTGAAATCATTCACGAGGGGAGAGGCAGAACAAACTGGTATCTGATTATGACAATAGCAATTTAAAGCAGATACTTAAAAACAATCTTGCACAACTGAAAGCCACTTTTTGACAATTTAAACATGTAAAACGCCTTCTGACATTATAGCACAAACACAAAAAATTGGACCAAATCCTCAAATTTCTGTCTCTTTGAAAAGCAGGGGAAAACAAATTCCCTGCCAATGTCTCTAGTACTGAGAGAATCACATTTGTATATTTTTAAGACCTGCTGTCTGACCCTTTAGTCTTACATGTAAATGTCACAAAATACCAGCACACAAACTGAAAAAATAATTTTGTCTCATTCTGAATCTTTTATCAATAAAGAACAATGGGATTTTTTCCTCCCTCTTTAATTACACTCACAGCCATCTGCTTAACACTGTGGATAAATATGAGATGAGCACTACTGGATGGCAAGCAATAATACTTCTTTCCAGATTATGATGAATAAAGAGGAAGATGAATGTGTACAGATAGCGTATCAGCGTAATGGACTGCTTTCTAACAGACATTTTTTGTGTTCTTTGCTCTACTGCATGTAAAATTAAATCTCCAGTTATGTGCCACAGACACTTTTGCATGAGAATAAATCCATTCTTTTCACTGAGGAAGAGCCTGGTTCAATTTAAGGACAAGCTGTCCCCTTGAGCCTGAGTATTTCTAAACTGTGAACTCTTTAGAGTTTTTATCAAGAAGATCCAGTGTGCTTATGGTGCTTTGCATAGTTTTGACAGTGATTTAAATATTGCTGATTACTTCTGATTGCAAATCCCATCCTTCTTCAACAAAATAGAACCACCACCATGACACGAAGAAATCTCCTGGGTCAGTGGGACCTTAAACAGTACATTTACCATAAAATCCTCTTTATGGACATATCAGATTCCAAGTTAGAAGTAATTAGATTTTTTTCGCCTCTTGCTCTATGACTAAATTTTTTCATTCTGGCAGGATCCTTCTACTAATCCCTCCTTAGAAAAATACACACAAGTCTTTAATATGTATTCAAAGTGTATTCAAAGTCATGACAAAAGGTTCCTAAAATAACCATTGTCTTTAAGAAAGGAGAGAAATCTCAGCTCTGATTTAAAATCCTGGATGGAGGGGCCAAAGATCAGACATTGAAATCCAGTCCTGTTCCAACTCCTAGAGCCCCAGATTTACCTGACTTCATTTCAGTTAAGCGAGAGCAGTTAGGAGCAGCTGTCCCAAGTTTTTCTACAGAAAAAATCAGACAACAGGGAGAAAACAGGGTTGCAGAGGGTGAGTCATATTTTAAGGACAGAGATGCAGACCTTTAGAAGTACTCACTTTTCATAGTCACTGCAGAGGAAACTCAGAGCTACCATTCTCCTCACGAAGGGGCTACATTTCTAAATATTGGTGGATGAGACATTAACCCCAGGGTTTTCTGAGAATGCTTGCTTTTTTCTTTTCTATATGAGCAAATTACCTGAGATGTTGTTTCTAAAATACACTCCAAACCTAAATATACCACAATACCAGCCTGGGGTGGGCTCATTTACCTGACCTGGGATGTGGGCATTCCTCCTCACCCTCAGAGGACACATCTGTGGGAAGAGATTGGCAGCATTCCTACATGTCTCCTATCAATTACTCCATATCTAGCTCTTATTTTATAATTTTCTAGGTTGTGAGCCCATTTCTGACTCCGTATAAGTCCCTTTTTTGCCATTATATGGAAAGACACCAATTTCTACCAGGCAAGTGTCTTATGTGGACAGATGAACAGCATTCTGTCACTTGAGGATCTTTACTATTGCTGAGCTGAACTTTATATTGTGAGAAAGAAGGGAGCACTTAAAACCCAGTGCTTGAGGAAAAGTAATAGAGTCTGGCCCCACACTGCAGTGTGCACTGTCACCTGGGGCGTGCAGGACTCATTGAGGTTAATTGGAGAGGTAGAAGGAAACCACACAGCATTCCTCTGGAGCACTGAGAATGGCTATTTCAGACAGAAAACTGATATTTTATCACCTCTGTGGAGAGGTGCTGAGAAACTGCCTGTCTTGCTGAGGCTCACGTGGCAGCACAGCAAACACTGACCCGTGGAAAACAGAGGAGCCTCTGCAAGTGTGGGCACAACTCCGCAGAAGGAGCTCCAGTCCTCTCCTTTCCATGACAGCTCCAGAGGCTTTTCCCTCACTTGGGAAGTGCCAGATGTCCCAGCTGTGCTTGCTGGGCTCCAGGGAGCAGTCAGTGGCACAGGCTGAGGTGTAAAGCAAATGTCACTCCTTTATTTCCACCATCAGGAAATCCCTGTCCTGAAATCTCCTGCTGGACATCAACCTACAGCGAGCTCCAATTGGGTCATACTAGTGAAGCTATTCACACAACATTTAATTGTGAGAAATTTCTTTTTCTCTTATTTAAAACACTTGTAATTTAATTTAAAAGACGCTCTACCAGTGTCCCAAGCTCCTATGCACAGCTATATTACTAAACCCCATTACTGATTTACCAGAGCAATTTTACTCTCATTTCCATTTTCCTGTGAATTCTCTTATCAAAGGTCCCAAAATATCACTGTTATGGTATTGATTCCCCTCAGCTCTGTGCAATAAAGCCAAGGCCTGACCGTGCATCCAGCAAACTCCTTCATTTGAGAAGGTCTTCACAAAAAACAAGTACTCTCAAGTATCATTTCAGAATTAGTTTTGACTTACTGCGGATTTGTTTTAGTTTTTGGTTTAGGTTTTTTTGTGTTTGTACTGGAGGAAAAATAGGAAAAACAATCTTGATTTCAAGTCTGGAAGCTTTTGGCCGTGTTTGAAGCTGCCTTGTTGGCTGTGTACATATGAAGTGGAAGCATATTCAGAACCAATTTTTAAGCCTGTCTTTCATGGTTTTTTCTTGGACATGATAAGAAAAAGAAAATGAAAAATGAAGATAGACCTCAAACTACGAAGAGGGATTTTAAATTACTCTGTGTTCTCTCTCTCCTACATTTCATATACCAGCATCTGAGGAGCCAAGCACAAATAATAATAGCAATGCTGGTGTTTAGTCCAGTTACAAGGCATTTTGCAAATATTAGTCTACAGAGGAAAGGAAACACCACAAACAAATATTATTAAAGGGAACGAGAGAAATTATTGTAAAACATATGTAATGGAAAGTTAAGTCATTTTACAGGGACATTGGAACAGAAGTCTTAAGGGGTATCCTGTATCAGTTCCTCATTAAAATAAAAATAAAAATTAAAACTCTCTAGTTCCTCATTAAAATTTTTCTACATAAACTCATACAGATCTGTCTTAAAAAGAAACAGGCACTGGAACAGGTTTTTGGAGGAACTGCGGAAGACCCCGTCCCTAGAAGTATTCAAGGCCAATGGATGGGACTTGGAGCAACCTGATCTAGTGGAAGGTGTCCCTGTCCATTGTAGAGGGTGGAATGAGATGGTTTTATGGTTCCTTCCAACCCAAACCATTCTGTGATTCTATGATTCTACATGGAAATAAAATAATGAAATGAGTGAGGGAAAGAAGAACTATTTGTCATTGAAAAATCAAGGGTTGCACAGAAATGTAGAAGTACTTAATCATCCTAGTATTTGGAGAACATAATTTTGCTAACATTGGGTATTTGGATCATCTGATTAGTTGCTTCTCTATTATAAAAGGGGGAAAACCAATAAAATATAAAACACATCTGTTTTCTGTTGAGCTATCTAACTTTCAACAAAATCAAGAATAGTAGAGACTTGGGATTCCTTAGTCAATTAAATGCTCAGAGGGTTTTTGCACTTTCCTCACAGTAGAGTGAAATGTATGCTGAAAATTTAGATAACCCAAAAAGCAGCCAAACACTTCTCACAGTATTTAATAAAAAGTTGGACTCCTACAGGGGTAAGCTTTGGCTCTGGCCTTTAAGACACTAAAAAAAGAAAAGGTGTCACATATTAAAGTAACCTTGGTTTGAATATATCCAGGGAGGATTGACATAAATGACCAAATCCAGACTTAGTCAGCTAGCCTGCTCTCAAATCTTCACCTTGTTGGTCCTGTACTCCATTAGGTCACTTTAATCAGTGCTTTAGGTGAGTTTAATAAAGCACTTGAATAAAAAACTGTACTAGCAAGTCCTTCTGCAAATGTTATTTGTTTCTGATGACTCTTGAATCAGAATTCTTCTATACAGAATATATTTAATCTGATAATACTGGAACGGGTCAAAGCAGAGAGAATTGAAGGAGCATTAACTTTTGTAAATGTAATAAAACTCTATCCTCTAAAGCCTTTCTTAGTAATAATGAGTTTTCAGATTTCCATTCCTAGGAGATTATTCTCCCAAGGTCAACCAGAATTTGTGGACACAGCTGCAAAGGAAAACAACAACAGGTTTTGGTAACTTATTAGACTCTCTTTTTTCCAGGCATTTATTTTCCAGGTTTTGTTATGGGCTAAATTCTGTTCACAATTGTGAAACCAGAAAAAGTCCAAGGGCCTTAAACTGAAAGAGGATAGGTTTAGACTAGACACCAGGAAGAAATTCTTTATGGTGAGGGTGGTGAGCCACTGGAACAGGTTGCCCAGAGAGGTTGTGGACTCACCATCCCTGGAAGTGTTCAAAGCCAGGTTGGACGAGGCTCTGAGCAACCTGGTCTGGTGGAAGGTGTTCCTGCCCATGGCAGGGGTTGGAACTGGATGATCCTTATGACCCCTTCAACCCAAAGCATTCTGTGACTCTGTGATTCTATGAATTGAAGCAAAGCTCAGCTCGTCTGAACACCAGCTGAGCAATTTGCCCTAAACCCATTACCCCTGTGATTTGCACCATGATGAAGACTGAAAGCAAAGAAATTTGGCAAGAGGAACAAGCAGGGCAAAACTATGTAGAATTTCAGAAAGCTGCTTAGTTGCTGGCTGGTTCCTGGCTACATGATTTTGTTAATTAACCAATCAAAAGGTCTCTGGAAGCCTGGAGTAGTCTAGTCCACAGCTCCAATTTTCAGTAGAGTTTCACGGCTGGGACAAAAGCATTTTCACAGATGTTAGTTTGGGAGTTAATAATGTCGGAAAATGGTCACACTCATTTCTCCCCCCAGATGGAGTCCAGGAACCATAACTGCGTTACCGGCTTTATGCATTTTCACTCACAAAGGGTTTTTATCATAAAAACAAATGTAGCGTCCAAAAAAATAGCATTTTATTCACAGCCTGTTGGGAGCCAATTTACTGCACTATAGGCCTGAAAATGAAGGTATGAAATGGCACTAGAGAGGCACAATTATGCAAGCCAGCCACTGCAACCTGCGGCCATAAGCACATGGGGCACACTGGGACTGGCATTCAGGGCACACCACAGGGCTGCTGCCTGCAGGGTGGAGTGGCTGATACAAGAGGCAGGAGGCTGCCGTGAGGACTTCCACAAAGCTCTCGGTGTGCAGGGAAAGGGTATTTCAGAATAATGGGACTGTGAAGCTGGAAAATCACGTGTAAGAAAAAAATTAGTTTTGGAAGGGCAATGTGCAAGACAGGTAGAAAAACTGAAATATCCCAAAAATCCTGGGTTTTGGTAGCGGGGGGCCTGGATTACTCCATTTCTGGCTGCATTAGTATATACCCTGGGAGCTCTAGAAATCAACCCCTTTTTTTGACTGTTTTAATTTGAGTCTGACTCCCAAAACAAAAATTCCTATTCTTAGGAAGTTGTGTGAGTTGAAACAGGAAAGAACTTCAGTAACAGGCAAACTCTGTAAACAGCCAAGATACTTTTCCAATGGCAAATGGTTTCATTTATTATCTTGCTACAGCTAAAATCACTGAATAATCTGGGGGAAAAAATAAAGAGCAACCACTATGCTATTACAGCCCCTGAAAAGTGACTGACTATGGACATCTAACATGGCAGTACAACAAAGAAAAGTTAAACTTTTTTCGGTTATTGACATTGACACATACACACCCAAATAACTTTTCTTATGGATACTTTACTTGTCCAGATAACATACAAATATGTGATTTGCACTATAAAGACAGATGGAAAGATGCCTGTAATGTACAGGAATGTCTGTAACACACGGGATGGTACCCACAAAACACACTTAATACTGTGTTAACCACATAATTCTCATGTTAGGGATATCCCTGTGATTTAATTACTGTAAGAATAGATAATGAATGACTTCTTTGTCAAAGTGATAGGTGCATCTCCTTCCTGCATATTCTCATTGCTGATTTCCCCTTCAGTGCACTGCAAAAAAAAAGAAGGTGCTTTCAATAAACCATCCACAATGAGAGTTAAAAGTAAGGAAGGCCGAAGGAAAAAATATCTGGTTGCAAAAAGTTGAAAATAAATCACTGTGTGGATAAAGAGTCTTTCAGTATCAGTCTCTGGTGGAGACTGTATTAGCGTATGATAAAATATGGCCAGAACAAGCAGTCATTAGCAAAAAACACAGGAGCTTGCAGTGCGTTAATATAGGATTTACAGCAGCATAATTAAAAGGTGTGATGGCATGGACAGACACAAAGCCATGACATTGTGTTGGTTTTGCAGGGCCTGGGTTTTGGTAGCGGGGGGCCAATCACAGAAATGGCTTCTGTGAGAAGCTGCTAGAAAACTCCACCATGGCCAGCATAACCAATCCCTCATGGCTCTGATGATGGATGTGCCGCTGGTCAAGGCTGGGCCAATTAGAGATGATGGAAACGCCTCTGCGATAACAGATTGGAGAACAAATCGTAAAAAAGTTTGTGGCATAGTTGTAAT